>JAANSK020276547.1:0-10000 GCA_011763485.2 Isoetes engelmannii
CGAATAAAAAGCACTTTCAGCACTTAAAGCAAGTGTCCGGACGGTGCTTTTTGGGTACCAATATCAAATTTACACCCTGCTAGGTCATGGAGATGGCAGATGTCGCCGATGCGGCAGAGATTGCAAAGGGAGATGCAAAAATCAAGGGTCGAGTTGATGTGTACCTTGGAGAAAGCGAGTGCACTTATGAAGGGGAGAGTTACTCTATCCCGGAGTATTTCTTTGTTGAGGCAATTTAGCAGTTTACGTGGAGCCACATACCTAAGGATTACCTGGAGGGTTTCCTCGACCCCATAGAGGTGGACATGCAGGTTAACCCTGTCTGTTTCATGGTTGAGCATGCTCATAGGGCTCACATTACTAGTCTCAACCCGGGAGCCTCAACACAAACAGGGGCAGACACGAGCAAACCCCAAGTAAAAGGAAGCAGAAGTCCACACCAATCAAGTTGAAGAAAAATTACAAGGCAGACCTCCAAGCCATAGGCAACACTGCACAAGCCAGGTCCTCAGCTCTGAGGTGCAATATTATGGAGAAAGTCAGGCCCCAAATTGCTGTCAAGACTCCTAAGAAGCGGCCCTATAGGTTCAGACCCGCATAGTAGCCTTAAGGGAGATCTGTAAGTAATCAGAAGACCACTGAACTTCCGATATGGAAGCTACCATTTCAAAGGTTGGTGCACTTATTGCATAGCAGTTTAAAACCGACCTCCGTTTTCAGCTCCTCTCTATCCTTGCATTTGAAGAGGCTGCAAAGGCTTATCTGATGGCTCTTTTCGGTGATGCAAACCTTTGTGCCATACATGCTAAGCGCATCACTATTATGCCTAAGGATTTGCACCTGGTATGTTGGATCTGAGGGGACGCAAACCCTTAGCATGCTATGTAGACTAGATTGAGCTCTGCTTGTACAAATTTTGTGTAAATACCATCTTTTTGCCTTCTTGATGATAGCCATGTTCATGTTGGTCACGTAATATTCATTCCATATTTCTTTTGGCTTTTCAAGTTGTGGGTTTAATTTCCACGTTGCAAAGCTAAGGGTGCCTCTGAAGAGAAGAGAACTGGATGTATAATGCTAACAACTATAATAGTCATCAATAGTTTATACAGACCCCGACCATGGGATAAAAGAAAGACGTTCTACTGTGGTCTAGTAAAACGCTATGTGCTATAGCCATGTGCTTCTATATTTGCAGCTTAGTCCAGCAGAGAATCAGTAGCGGCCATGTTCAGAACTCGTATCCGAATTAGTCCGTATAATATATCAGTTTTTGCTTTTCTTTGATGCCATTGTTTTCATTCTCGTATATCTATTTAAGCAAAATATTTTCAATAAAAATTTTGCTTTTACCATAGTTTCGTCTGGGTTTTTTGCCCAAGCTTTGTAACATTCTCATTATGTATGGTGATATGTTTCTGAGTTTAGCCCATTGTATGGGTCCATGGCATATTGGTCTCCGTCATTAAAAATTCTATTCTATTCTATTAGACTTCAAGTCTGTCTTTCTCAATGGAGATTTCGAGAAAAACATATACATGCAACAACCAACAGGGTTCAAAGATTCCCAACATCTAGATTACGTGTGCAAATTGAATAAGAACACTTATGGTCTTCATCAAGCTCCAAGGTGCTAGAATCAAAAGATTAATTCTTTCTTGCTTCACTTGGTTATCACAGGTCAAGAGCAGATTGTAACCTCTATTACAAAACTGAAATTGAAAGATCTCTATTCTCTTGTTGTAATATGGTGCTCATAGGGGATGCAACTGAATTATTTGCCTTTACCAATGAATTGCTGAGTTCCAATTTTGACATCACAGATCTAGGTCTGATGCATTACTGTTTAGGTTTGGAAGTTTGGCAGCAACTCAATGGTATTTACTTGACACAACGTAAATACATATGTGAGACTTTGGACAAGTCCCATAGATGCAAGCTAGCAACAACACCATATGAACCAGGCCAGATTCTTACCTTAGATTCTGCTCAAGAAGATACTGATGCAACACTCTATACACAACTAGTGGGAGCTCTTCTCTATCTCATCATTTCCAGACCTGATATTGACTTTGCTGTTGGCGCGACATCCCAAGGCACCTCAGCTGCAGCAAGACGTATGTCGTTATTTACAAGCTCCTTCAAATGAAGGCCTTCATTACTTCCCAAATTCAGACCTACATTTGTTGCTCTACTCAGATTCAGACATGGCAACAAGTGATATTGAATCCAGAAAATGTAATCTACCAGCTCATCCTGCTCACCCACCAGCATGTAATCTACCATGTTGTAACCGCCTTACTGGTTCTCCTATCGACAAGTATAGGTGGTGGAGGAAGTTCACTATGCGAGACCATTGCAGATAATCTAGTCAAAGATGTTACACATCTAAAGCAACTGCCTGCCGTAATGCGTGACTGGGTGTGGTTTATCATCTGATGTAAGTGGTCAAGAGGTCTTTGCCAAGCAGACCTGTAATATATCCTCGGCCCCGAGGGGGAGGAGGTGTGTGTCGAACTTCATTAACTATTCTATTCTTGTGCGTTGAAGTCTCCAACTAGCATCACATCTCGGGAGGTGCACCTATCATATAGGGGGTACGTCATGTGCGTGCAAGGGGTCCCCCAAAACCCGCCTTATACGCCTTAGAAACCTACCAAAAACCCCCATTTCAGCCACATATTGCCCCTGAATTACTCAAAAAAACCCAATCTGTAAGAGTATATGTAAATTTGGACGGAAAAAAAAAAACCCTTTTGGGTCACTCACATGCTTTGTACGGATTACACTATGTGAACCCCCTTGCATCACATGCCCCAATTGTCTGTGCATTGTATGTCATCATATAGATCGACATACTGGTCCAACCTAACCACGTCTAAGTGGCGGTGATAGAAGTTTGAGTCTGCATGTTAAAAGTAACATATTGCCACAAAAAAGGGGTCCTCACTGCAATCCTGCACTTGTACCCACATGTAACGATTATGTCTGACTCGTCCACTGAAGGTTCCAAGGCAGACTATATCACCATATCCCACTTGCCTGCAAATTGCACCATTTCTTTTGCCCAGGGCTTTGGCAGATTTATGCTGCCCACGTAGGATTGCCCATAAGGGATTTGGTATATTTATGCTATCCACTTAGAATTTGTGCTGGATCGAACCGCTGAAGGTAAACCACCGTTATTTTTGTTGCAAAAAAAGCGATTAGGATGGGGTTAGGATTAGGATGAACAAATTATTATAACCACACAAGTTGATTTTCGTATTAAGAAGACAATATGTTATTTGTAACAAACTCCTCACTTTACTCCTCACATGATGTAGCAGATCCGAGAGAAAAGTAAGTTGTGACTTCCAATTGCAATTCAACATTTATTGTATCAGTGCATATGTAAAAATGAATGTGATAAGGCTCCATTAAACCACTGGTCAATTTGATCTCTCAGCCATTGGATCACTATAAACTTGAGGGGCAGTGTGTTAAGGATTAAAGATTTTGGTTCCAAGCATTATTATTTCGTAGCAATTCACATCAGTAAAGAACTGCCCCCACAACACCGAGGAAAGCAAGCTAAAAATATGGTTACAAGGCATAAAACTAACAGAATTTATAGAAAAGTGATACTGGTAAAAACCAAAGCACATGGCAAAACTTGTTTAGACCCTTTAACCTAAGAACCATCGCGAGATTATAAGATAAGCTTATTGTCTAGCAATTCAAGGACACATTCTTGATAAGCATACCTCTTTGGGCGTGATGATGTGGGCACAAGTATGGGATTGATAATCAAGATGTGGGTGTAATTGAAGCTCCTGCCGTTATAAGAATCAAAAGTTTGATTACTCTAAAATTCTACTACTCTAGCTTAATAGACCAAAAATCATTAAGTTTGCTACAAAAGAAGATCTGCTCCATAGTTTCATCAGATTGGCAACTTAGAGGGTTAGTAGTTCCTCTAGCAATGGAGTCGAGATTGCTCACACTCCCTTAAGCAACCAACCAAATGAAGAAGCTAATCTTGGGAGCACTGTAAGAATTCGAAACGTTGCAGAATAGGCTCTGTGCTTGAGCAGAGGAAATAGAACATTTAATCATAACCTGCAACTTGCAGAAAACTTTTACACTGTAAAACAGGTTTCTGCTTTACAATTTTGAAATAGCTAGTTAGATTTCTAGATTTCTAGATTTCTAGATTAGCTGGGGAAGTCAAAACTTGTAGGAAATTCACATGGTAACCGTAATTAAAGGTGTATCTTAGAACTGATCGGTCAAAAAAAATCAAACACGTATCACCTCTGTGCACGTTCTGCAATACAAGAAAATAAAACTATGTTTCTTTCACTCCCAACAAATCCCGCTGATCTAGCTCTTATTCACACAGCCACCACTCAAGCGATAACGGAAACATCAACAATACATCATATCAGGCAAGAAAGTTCAAACCTGGCAAGAAAAATCACACTTGTTGCCGGATCTGCAGCCATGTTCGCAAGACCTAAAGTCGCCCTAAATTAACGAGCCAAAGAAGCCGTCGGGAATATATTTAATTCATAGTAATTTATATATAGACGCATTTTTGTATGACCCCCTAGCTGAATTTCATAAACCATAGAACCAATGAGCCCTTCCTTGCGCTCCTATCTCTTGCCCATACTGGTGCTCGCATGCATCATAACCATTTTCTTCTTCAATGCCCTATCAGTTTTCTCGCCCGCCGGCATTAGATCTGCGCAACAAATCATCTTCCAATCTCGTCCCGGGGATTGCAACTGCAAGTTGAACAACTCATTGCCAAGTGAAGATCACAAGGTGAGTTGTAGTTTCCCATCTCAGGAATGTAAGGAATTGTTGCGCGATGAAACAATGAAAGAGATCATGAAAGATGCATGCCTAGAGCAGAAAGTCGTAGAGTTTTATAAAGTTGTGAAAGAGGAACCATGGTGGGCAGAAGGTAAAGTATGGCATTACCCGTCAAGGTTCCCACGTTGCTCTATGGACTCTTGCTTCAATTACTCTCGGTGTGATGGCATGAAGGAGATGCTCATTTATAGTTATGATTCACTCTACCGTCTGCCTTATTACTTTAATGGGTTCAATACTACAAAATGGTACACGTCAGATCCCAATAAGGCTTGCCTTTTCTTCTTCTTTTTGGATTGTCCTTCTTGGACTTGCAAGATTAACCCCCTTAAAGCCCCATTTTGGAATGGAGGTATGAATCATATACTAATTACTTTTGCAGATCTATGGCGACTAAAAGGGCCACCAGATGAACAGATTGGGTTTGCATCAATCATGGCCTCAGATTTGCACGAGACTACACATAGGCCAGCATTTGATATTAGTATTCCTTTGCCACCATATGTAAGACTTACAGAACTACAGAACATGAAGCCATTTGAGAGGCAATACTTCCTAACATTCAGAGGTTTGCGCTATGTCGGGAATGAAGAAGGTACACTTAGAAGCTTGCCTTCATTCCGAGAAATGCATAATGGCAATGACATCATTGTGGCCACATCATGTAGTCATCTAATAGTCCAACAAAATATAAGAAAAAATTCCTCCCTGGGTGCCTTGTGCGATGAGGATGAAAAGGTGTATACTAACTATAGCTTCAAGATGCTCATGAATACTACTTTTGGTCTTTGTCCTTGGGGCATCCAACCCAATTCTTATAGGTTTTTGGAGGTATTAAGTGCAGGTGTAATCCCTATTATCATAGTTGATAATTATGTCAAACCTCTTGATGCCTTAATACAATGGCATCTATGTTTGTTGCAATTTCCTTCTGGAGAGATGCACCGGATCGTTCCCACTCTTAGGTCTATGAATAAAGAGGACGTGGAGAGGAGGCAAGTAAATTGCTTGCATATTTATGAGAGTTACTTTGCATCCAATAAGCTTCTCTTGGAAAGCTCCATTAGAGCCCTCAAAACTAGATTTATGGGAGCCTTCTCTACATTCTGATTGCATTACAATCAGTGCATTTTTTGTAACAATACAATCATTGAGTTTCTCTTTGTAAATAAGACAAGAATGCCATTTCCATGACTTGTATATGGATGGCATATTTACATATAAAACACAAAAAGGGTCAATCCTAAGATTACTTGAATGTAACATGATCGCATTTAGGAGAGTATCAATAGATGTAGAATCTACAGTGTTGATGCATGATGGAGTCACAAACATTATTATACGAAGTATTAGAAATGTATGGATGTCATTCTATTTTTCTCCTCAAGTTATCGTAATCTTTGTGACCACACAATGCACGAACATATTATAATATATTGGTATTTTGTAACACATGGTCCAAGTGTTTTTAAGCATTTATGTCATCTAAGATTAGATGGATCAGGTGAAATAATTTATCGTGAGGTAATTTTTTTTTTATGGAAAACATATGGAAAAAAAAAAACTAGCAACAAGAGGCTTGGACAGTTTTATCGTGGATTCAATTTTGCGCTTGATTAAATTAGATTGTTCAGAAAAATATTTAATAGACAATCTAACATTTAGAGGAATGTTCAAGGTGTACAATGTCTAGATTTAAATGCTGCAAATTTATTTGCACTCTAATATTTGCCATTATTCATATTTACTTCAGTTCGAGAAAATGTACACACCTCGTGCAGCTAATGTGAACGTATTTATTAGATCCAACTTTAATGTGTGGAAATAACTTGTGAAAAATATCTCCTTTGGTAACATGTCAAGCATGCTAAAGGGTGTTCCACCAAAGTATAAGGTGATGCCAAGAACACGATGAGCTGGTGAGGGTAATGATGATTTGGCAACCGTTCTGACATAGAAATCTTACATCGACTAATCAATTTGGAATTTTTGTAGTAAAAAATATCCATGACATGGCAGGTTCCGGAATAACTAGGTTTCGGAATAACTGACACATCACAATTGGGGCAAAAATTAAGGAACATGGATCCAAATGAAAATTTGACATGGTCATTGATGGTAGAACGAATCAAAGGGCTCTATCAAAGCACCACCACCTGGAATATTATTTGAGTGTTTAAATATGGAAACGTAACATATTTTTGTATATTCGTGAAAATTACCTTCAATGGCTAGATATGAGAACTGAGCCAAGCAGGCATCTTCAGTGTCAACACCCTCCTTTTTACGCGATAACACGGTGCAAAGTCCTGGGCTTGACTAGGGTTTAGGCGGGATTCATAAGGTTTTAAATGGACTTGCCAAAAACTTGCTAACTGAAATTTGGGGCCTTTGAACGCTAGGGTCCGTCATGTGGGATATGCTTGGTACTCCACACGTTGGTTTATTTGTTAACTAAAACTTGGGGTCTTTGAACGCTAGGTTCCATCATGTGGGATACGCTTGGTATTCCATATTCATGGTTGCCGCATTTTTTGCCTTATGTAATAATAAGGGGAGGCTACTACTGTCAATTACGAGACTATCTTAATTGCTATAATTTCCTACTCTAAAAATTCATCCACTAACAAACAATTATCTTTTGCCGCCCAGTATTCTTGCAAATTGCTATGCAAAATAATCAGACGCGCTTTTCACTAGTTATAACTTTGTGCACAAGAATGTTGAAGAAAGGTGCTGACACGTGAAGGCATGACTGGACGTGTTTATATATTGACTTAAACATTCGTTAATACTTAACAGTCAAAATAGCAGCATGTGTTAGATTTGTATAGTGAGGAAGACCGCCTTTGTGTCAATCTGGTAGTCTTTTGAAGAAAAAATGGCCAACTGAAATAGGTGGATAACTTACAATACTGCTGAAGGTGCATGCTCCTTAATACTTAACAGTCAAAATAGCAGCATGTGTTAGATTTGTATGAGGAAGACCGCCTTTGTGTCAATCTGGTAGTCTTTTGAAGAAAAAATGGCCAACTGAAATAGGTGGATAACTTACAATACTGCTGAAGGTGCATGCTCCTAGAATAATATTCATCACAACTATTTGCAGCAGAATCGCTTAGAATGGCGAGGCAATACGATAAGTCCTACAGTTTTTGTGGTATCCAAAACAGGAGCCATAGCAATAACCAGGGCTCTCTTCACTTGGTTTTCAGATGCTGTCTTGGGGTTGCTCCTAAATCTAGAGCAGTCTTAATCTGAAAAATAGAACTTAAGTGATTCATTAGTAGATTAAACATAATTCTAACTAGTTTGATTAGAAGAAATTGAGTTATGCATGGTTTAGAAAGCTTACCAAATGCTGCTGAGTCTTTATATCCTCTCTTGATCTCTTTAGGGTCACTCCAGTTACTGTCATGGTGCTTCCAACCATCATTCTAGTTATAGAATGACATAGCGCGACGTGAGAAAAAAAACTTTCATGATTAGAACTAGGAACAGAGTGATGCATGTTCCACAAAATATTGAAATTCCTGCTATATATGCCCCTTTTTGCATTCCCTTTCCTTTCTGTCCTGCTGTATATCCTGCTACTACAACCTAGAATTGCCTAGAGCAAACATAATTCATACTATAAATTGATTCTATAACTTAGAACGCCTTTTTTACATAACCTGTTTCTACAATCTGCATAAGAACTATGGTTATAAGCATAACCTAAAACAGGCCCTATCCAAACCTAGCAAACATTTAGACCATATCAGACTAGTTATTGGTTTTAGATGATCTTTATTGATCTAACAAACAGCTTCTTTAATTTGAAACAAGAGCCAACATCACATGTTATTTGCTTACCATAGATATATAGTCAGCAAAGATCCAGAGCACATTATTCTGCTTGAATATAAATTCTAGGACAAAGCCAACGATTGTAAGCTGAACAAAGGCTCTAAGAATAGACGAAAGCATGTCTTTCTCCAGATCCAGCTTCTGAACGAATGACATGATCACAACAATCACCACAATAGAAAGTGCAGCACTAGGTTGTATCATCCCTCTTAAAAAACCTTTCCATTCAGCCGCTGTAAAAAAATGGCTTCAAGATAACAATGAAAAACTGGCACTCTGCTAATAATTTTGCATTTCAAAACCGAATAAGGATATTTAATTCAAGAGCAAACTAAAACAGACTTTTGAGGCAGATTAAAGACAACCCACTTCAAGATCGATGTGAAACAGGTTTCTTAGGAAAAAAAAGGAAGTACCTTGTTAGGTGTGACCGCCTCTAGAAGTTGCCTGTCCCGGCTATTTCAAATCAGATTTTAGGACGCACTATATGGGTTGTACCCGATCATACGACTGGCGGCTGGGCAATATTAAATTGTATCCGGACAGTCGAATCCAACTGGCTTCAATCAGTTTCAAGGTCTCAATCAATTTTTTATTGAACGTTCACATATGGAGATACTTTGTCTATAAAAAACCATCCCGCCCGCTTATGAAGATTGGATGGAGACCTAAATGCAAACTATCCTACTCCTATTTGCATCTTGACGACCCCAAAAAACTACATCTCATAGATAGTCTTGAGGCATCTCTTAGGGGGAGGAATATCAGCTGAAATGGTCGAGCAAAGCATCTTATCTTGACTGCTGGGTAATATAAAGCGTGATTTCCTTTGCTACCCTAATGGTAGGACCCAGATCCAGGAAGCCCAAGCAAAGGAACTTAGCAAGCAAACAATGAGCTCGACAAAAAGAAGACTTATCATACAATACCTTGACATAGGTGAAACACGAGGACTATTTACTCCTAGAGGATATGATTGGAACATACGAAAATAAGGACTAAAGATAGCCACTCTTCGCCTCCACATGACTTTATTGAAGGGCCTGTCAGAGCAAGTACAAGCCTCATTACTTGACCAAATACAATGGTGGTCATATTCCTAACGTTGAGGACGATCGTAAGGATGGGAGATCCTCCTTTAGAACCTTTTGAAGAACATTGTGCATACGTGTTCATTCAAAGTGTTGATGTAGATCAATTATATGTAAACTTGGGCTATATATATCAACTAGTAATGGGTGCCCAGCGTTGCTGGGCATAAGTACGGGTGTATTCTAGGCAATGATGT
>JAANSK020276558.1:0-11262 GCA_011763485.2 Isoetes engelmannii
GCTGACATGGCAGTGCACGTGGATAGCCTAGGAATGCAAGAAATTGGTCAAGGCAGGTTAGGCAAGCCTGCTAAAAATAGTTAAGTACATCAACAAAATATAGGTACATATATGAAAAACACAAATTTATGACCAAAAGGAGGTGTGCAGTTTATGTGATAACCATTTCAAGCATTGGTAATATAAAACATTAGAGGTGATATAGTAAATGATCGCTTGCTAAATCTGGGAAGCTATGTTATTGCAAGAACCACCAAATTTGACACATCATCTCTATCATAAAGATGGACCAATGCTCCAAGTTTAGTATTGCCAGTTTGTCAAGGCTTTCTATGTTGCGTGCCACATGATTCTCTCAAGCATATAAAGCATTAGAGATGATATAACAAATGAACTTTTACTAAACATGGAAGACAATTGTTACCGCAAGAAGCACCAAATCTAACACATCTCTATCACAAACATGGACCAGGATTGCTAGTTCGCCAAGGCTCACTATGTCTATCATGTTTCATAGGAACCCTAAATTCAAAATGATCATGAAATGGAGTTGTTCCAAAATGGATGATTGGTTGTGTAATTGCATACCTCATTCTAGGTTGACAAACTCCATATTATATGCTCATTTGAGAGAATATGCTTGTGAGTACCCCTTTTATACAACCTGCCGTTTTATACAATTTGCAAACATGATGAACATTGAAGTGAACATTGAAAAGTACCGTGAGAAGCCCCATGCCTCCTTTGATATATTTGACCTTGCTCCTAAATAAAATAATGTAATAATTATAATAAGATAAGATATAAGATAAGAATTAATGTCCACATGGGTAATGGGAATAAATTCCCATGTAGGATTCAACCACATAAAAGCCCAAGGTTTTTAAAAATTACATGGACTGATCCAACACATATCCATAAGGAATTATCCCATAGTCCAAAATAATCGTGCTCTCAAGGTCCACAATTATTCTACTTATTTGGAAGCATTTAATAAAACCATGCATTTAGAATGTGCACATAAGCCATCATGCTTTTACAAAGGACGAAAAAAAAATTAGTACGCAAACTGCCTTTGGCAGGGCATTTCAAAGGTTGGATGGAGGAGGGATTTAGTTTGTCAACAAAGCTGGTGCTTACTCCCAATAGGTTATTACATCCCTGTACTATCTCAAAAAATTGTCATGTAAGCAGTTAGCTATTATGTCAGTTAGCTATTATGTCATCTCGGTACATATAATGTACTATCTCCATGCATAAAAACATGAACTCAATGTCACCATCTTCATACCTGGAAAACTCAAATGTGTTGAGAGTTTTGAACATTAGTAAGGCCAATCCACAACTGCAAATGAGCCCTATGGGTGATAAAAGGATTTAAAGTGTTTTTCGTGCTTTAATAACCATAGTCAGTGGATACATTTCTAAAAATCTTCCTGCAAGTATAAATGACGATGCAAAGGCGCAAATAACGAAAATCCATTGAGCTCCAAAAAACAAATTCAAGCATACATGTGGCATACATATATAGATGTTTTGAGCACATATGTCGCCAGAGTTGCTCCATGCTCCAGCCTCTAACCTGTATGAATATGGAATTAAAGAAAGGACCAACCCTTAAGTCAACTGGAGTTTGCTGCAATTCACAACATGCACATCATTCCAAGAAAATCATATATCCGATGCCGAAGTACAGCAGTTAGATTGCAGTTTGAAAATGGCAGTTAGATTGCAATTTGAAAATATAAAAGATACATCTGAGTTGCTTGATGTACAGGAACAATAGAAGAGATTTATTAAGGTTATAACAGAGGTATTGCATCCAGCAAGTTCAACCAACACCATTTTGCACACTTGTTATATTATATACAATGACAGTAGAAATTTGAGAGTCCACTTCACTTAGCCTCTTAGCACAGATGAGGAAAAGTAGTAAAATAGGAGTAGAGCTTGCTCTATGGCCTGACGTAGACATTCTAACTACTGCTTCAATAGTTCCGAAGACCAAAAGGATACATTAATTCAAACCTCGGAATTTATTTGGTAAAGGTTATCAAGGATTTGTATGGAGGAAGAGCAAAACGAAATAGAAGATCCTTCAGATTTTCAGATTGCTTCATTTCAGATTTATTCATGTTCTAATTTCTGTAAACTGCAAGATACTTGTTTGAATCACACGCGCTTGTCTGAGATAGCTATGGCGTGAAGCAAACTTTGAATCTGTTGATGCTCTTTGGCCAGTTTTGCTAACCTGAAGAACCATGCATTAAAAACTAATGGGTGTTTTTCTGGATGCATTAAAAATTAATGCGTGGTTTCTCGAGAAGAAGATACCTCCTTTGTTCCTCCAAAGTATCCATTGGCCCTGATAAATGGATTGTTCGAGTAGTCAAAACATTTTCTACGGCATAAACCCCCACCACATACAGTCTGATTTGCTGTAAATTCTGCGTAAAATTATCCAATTCCATTCCTGTAGGTCCAGGCAGCTTCCACTATCCCGTAACGTCTACATCACTCATGTTGAAGCAGAAAACATGGGTTCTGTTGTTCCAGACCTCGTCAGCTGTTGCAAGGTCATTGCAGTTTGGCAAATGTCGAGAAAAAACCTCTTGTGACTGTGTTCATTCCAGTCCAGTACCTTGTCAGGGTAGATCGAAAGTTAAGGCCGGCAGGACATGATTGGGTCTTCTTGACGAGGAAGCCATTTCCGAGAAGGAATTAGAGGGAATTGGTGGAAGGAGTCGCGAGATAAAAAGGGAACAAAGCAATTGGTAATTTCATTAAAATAAAAGAAGAAGGGGGTATTGCCACGTGTCGAGTTGCGAGTTGCTGGATTTGAATGCGTCATAGTTTTGGACCCACTATATTACACAACACTTACGCATCATATGCCAACACATTATGCCGCGTGTCCATCCACAACGATTAAGAGGACAAAGAACAGTAACTTACCAATTTAGATAATTATTGTTAATTAATTCAAATTCCTAACTAACTGCCAGACATGGCATAAATCACATTCAAATTAGATTTGGGGGGAAGGAAACAATGCAAGAACTTTAATCAAAACCAACATCGAATTTGGCGGGACAAAATTATCCAGAAACACATCTATCCCTGTTAACAATTCTTGGGAAATTTCTGTGATATGGATGAAGAGATATCTGTCATAGAACTTGATGCTAATCGAAATGCTTCTGCTACAAAGGGAAAGAATAAGAGGTCACATGAATAGGAGAGAATGCACAAATAAAGCTAGAGAAAAGAAAAAAAGTAGAGAGGGGGGATTAGCAAAATTAGCAACAGAAACTTCTGCAACTAGAACAGCGGGAACAAAACGAAGGATTGTCTTGAATTTTCTTTCCTTCTTTTACAGACAGACAAGAGCATTGGATCCTTTGAGAAAAAAAGAGCAGAATAAAGCAAGAAACAAAAAACCCAGAGTTTAACTAATGTGCATAAATGAATCATTATATGATGAAGACCAAAGCTTTTTGGTTTGAGTGCCCTCACCAAAGAAGAGATGGAACTTTGCACAAAAAGATGGATTTATGGATTTGAATGCCCATTTTAAAAGCAAAAACCCTGCTGCACAGAACTCGATGGCAAAGATAAAACTGTACAGAGCCTGGACCTAATGCACTGTTTGGTAGAAACAAAAAACAATATGAAGCAAACTATGAGGCAACCTCAGAAGAGTGGTACTGCGCAACCATGTGTAATAAAGGCACCTGAATGCTCTTAAATCAATGTTGAGAAAGTTACATGTATACACCACGTAAATAGGGTATGTTATGTAGCCAACCTTGTTGTGATCTCTGTGTATATATAATAGAAATGTAGTAAGCAAAATGCAGTCTGAAGATGTTACACCTCGTTAGAGGGGATGATTTTAGCATACAAAAAGAATAAATAAAAATGAGGATGGGTATCAGAGCTTACTTATATGGTTGCTGGAGGATATAACCATGTTCTACCTTCTGCAACAATAAAAATCCAAAACAAAGAATAACAGTTGGATCAGGAAGGTTGGATCAATATTAGAAACAACATCATCATTCAAACCAAAGATGGACTTTTATATCTGGCAAGTACGGAGCTAGCTGAACAATATGACAAAATATATATGTTTGGCATTAAAGAAATTAACAAAAGAAGGTAATGCCAATTGAAAGGAAGACAGAAAAGGAGACAAATCTTTACCCAATTATTCTTTACTTGCTGGAATGCCAAAAAAACTACCATTTCTTCAAAATCCTGAGGAGCTCTCAGAGTTCTTGGTGATCTGGGCAGATGTAAAAGCTACTGGTCCTATTCCAGTCCTTGAGCATCTACAAAATATTTACAAAAGCATCATTATAAATCATAATCCATATGGCTGGGAAAATCAAGAGTAAAAAACGAAGAAAAGCGGCAAAAATCTAGGTTGATGCACATATGCTACTGCCAAGAACAATACTTGTTACGGCAAAGGGAAGACCCAACCTAGGAGCTAGGAATCAAATGAAAGATTCCAAGAACCGCAGTGCCATTGCAGCAGAATATCTTGCTTTGAATCAATCATCTCTGGAAAACCGTTGCAGTGCCGACTTCGACCAGGTCTGTTAACTATCAGATCCAATGTGCAGGAAGATCATAGTTACAAGTGTTCATCACTTGTAACTATGATCCTCCTGGGAACTACATTGGGCAAAGACCCTTCTGAACAATCAGTTAGTTTAGTTGTCACAGAAATAGTATAGCAGATGATCACTTATAGCATTACAGCACTGCACATATGAAATATGATCACCACTTATAGCATTACAGTGATCAATCTGTGCACTGCACATATGAAATATGATCATGTTTTATATACAAAATATTATAGCTTCTTCATGCTCAGAGCCTGTTTGTATATTTGGAGGCTTCAGACTGATGCTATTCTGATCATTTACTACGTGTTTCTACTGAGATTTATGCATGAATTCCTTTTTCTCATCTACCCACCTGGCTGCAAATAAGAATAAGTAATTGTTCGAGGCATTCTAGGCCTCACATATTAATAGTAGATATTATTTATTATTATAGTAGATATTATTTATTATTAGTAGATATTATTAGCACCTTTACTTATTATTAGGTGCATGCCTTTCCAGGCATTATATATGTAACACATGAAGCTTTAATATGATTATCTCTTGGTGTTGCATCTCTTCTTCCTCTTGTTATTCAATTGCTTAATATGGTATCAGAGCGGGCAACGGTTTCCATACGTGGAGCGACTGAACTAGGACGCTTTATGTGTTTGATGGAACGGGTTATCCTGCATGGAAAACAAAGATGAAGATAGTGCTCCGAAATGATAAAGTCATTGATGTTGTGCTAGGAGCGGTAGTACGTCCTCAGCAACCTGAAGATCCACCTGGGGTTCTTTTGATACAAGGGCCTCAGTATGATGCATGACGGAAAGAAGTAGAAGATTGGGATGACAAATATCAAGTTGCTCGAGGCATGATACTCTATGCTCTTAAAGATTCTACTCTGGTTGATGCTGAAGTGTATGCGCACACTCATGAAGTATGGGAGTATTTGGATAAGACTTATTTGAAGCGAACGAAACAAGAAGTGTTGCATTTACGCAATGGTCTAAGCAGTCTGAAGTACATGGTTACAGATTCTATTGATGATCATATTGACAAATTTAAAGAATTGGTGGAACAATTGTCAGCAGCTGGCGCACCGGTGGAGAAAGAACAATTATCTGTTATGTTATTAGGCACGATGCCTAATGATTTTGATACTATTGTCACTATTCTTCTTAACAAGGAAGATCTGGCTTTTGAAAGTGCATGTTTATCATTAAAAGATCATGTTCGAAAAGTGAAACATGAAGTTATTTCTTTGGAAGAGAAAGCTTTAGTTACTCATACAATTCCTGATGATGATCAAAAACAATTTTTAACATATTCCAGACGTACTAGAGAGCCGAATGATGGTGAAAAAGCTTTTTACACTGCTTATAAAAAGTTTAAAGAAGAAGCATATACTCCAAGAAGGAATTTTCCTGCTCGACGTGACTCCAGTGACAATTTTTCCGGTGGCACGAATCGTGCTTTTTCCCGGGTTAATGATTATAAGGACCGTACTTGTTCCTTTTGTGGAAAGCACAATCATGAGGAGTTTAATTGTCACTTTCGACGATTTTTTGAAAAACACCATGATCATAATAACATGGTTTATGAAGCTCCGGCTTTGATGATGGATTCATCCACTTACTTTCTAGTTGACTTAGGTGCAACTTCTCATATGTCCTATACCAAAGCACATTTGGTGAATTATTTTCCAATTCAAGTTTCAAAATCAGTGTATCTTGGTGATGATACTTGTCATAAAGTTGAAGGCATCGGCGATTTACGCATGCAGACCCCATTTGGTGTTTTTGTTCTTGGGGGCGTTCTCCATGTTCCTGGATTGTGCAAAACAGTGCTTTCGGTCTCTAGATGTGTTGGAGTTTTCACCCTTGGTCTATTTTGTTTTAGATGTAAGACCAAGATTGCAGGGGGGGTGTTCGAGGCATTCTAGGCCTCACATATTAATAGTAGATATTATTTATTATTATAGTAGATATTATTTATTATTAGTAGATATTATTAGCACCTTTACTTATTATTAGGTGCATGCCTTTCCAGGCATTATATATGTAACACATGAAGCTTTAATATGATTATCTCTTGGTGTTGCATCTCTTCTTCCTCTTGTTATTCAATTGCTTAATAGTAACAGTTAGTAGCTCCAGGCTGCCTGTTTGTTTGCAACCGGAAATTTTCCTTTTTGTAGGCGACCACGGCCATGGCCATGGCTCCAAGTTGAAGCAAAGTTTTTGAAGCAAGATTTATCTGGTCCAACCATTCAGACATCTCCTTCTTCTTGTACATCCCAAAACTTACCAGAGAGTTTTGAAGTCCGTATCTCTGAAGGAGTCTGAAAACCTTCTGGTTCAGATGGCATGTCTCGTAATGCAACCACTTCATTTCGGCCCCATGGAGTTATAGGGACTGTATCCTGATTGAGAGTCAGGATAACTTCCTGGCCATGAGGACTTATAAAATTCTGTGGGGCACTATTATTTCCAGCTAGGCTTAGAGAAACAATGGAGGGACTGATAGACACCCCCACTTCCCGGCCAACTGGATTTACCAATGTGCTGGATTGGACATACTTTGGATTTACCAATGTGCTGGATTGGACATACTTGTCATTCAAAGGCTCTGTTGAAGGAGCCCGAGTCTGTGACTCCATCTCTGCTTCCTGACAAGGAGAGCCCATCATCTCCAAGTTTGTTGGGAGGACTTCCTTGCTTGAGTTGTCTTCTTTGCCAAGTACATGATCAAGTTGGAAAAGTTCCAACACAGGAAAAGGGGAATTAATAACAGGGGACCTATTCATCAGACTAGGGCCCCCTTTTTCCCTTTTAATTGATGAGTCATCCGATGAAGGATACTCATTCAAAGGTGGACTAGAGGGTTCTTGGATGATCAGAGTTTTGGCTCTTGCTTCATGGGCAGGTGTCACAATCATGGCACCTGTATCCAAGACCTCCTTACCTTTAGCTGAGGGATTATTTAGGACTTTGACCTTCAAGCTATCTTCTTTAAATTGTACTTTTTTTTCCACTCAGACCTCTGAATTTTCCTGTCTTTTTTCTCAGATTCCGCTTGTATTCTAATTTTTTCTTTTTTTGCCTTTAGCTTCTGCCTTCTTCTCTTTCTCTTAGCACTTCCATTGGTGTTTTTTTTTCAAGTTTTCCCACTGCACTGCCCGGGGTATGAAACTTCACCTTGTCCTGTCTTCCTTTGCTGGGAGTAACCACCCATCCTTCCTTAATAGAAGGGGGAGGCATTTCCTTCTGTCCTTTGCATACCCGACTACCATGCGACCTGATCCCACACACAGTGCATGGGGTTGGCAGCCTCTGCCATACCAATTTTAAGGTTTTGGAATTACCAAAGTAATCGATATAGTAGATTGAGTCAGGAATATGCTTGAGCAAGTCGATTTGTACCCATAACTGAGGAGCTTTATCTGGAATCATTTCAAAACTTATAAAATTACCAGCATTTTGAAAGAGAGTGAGCAAAGATTGCTCATTCCAATACATGGGATTAAGCCCACGCAAGGATGTCCAGGCCGGGTGGAAAAGCTCAGTAAAATTCTGAGGCTCAAAGGAGGGATACCATTTCTGGAAAAAGAATTGAGTGTTGGCCTTAGAGATGGTGCCTTGCTTGAGCAAAAGGGAGGCCATTTGAGGGTTCCCACACTCGACCATAAAAAAATGGGAACTCTATCCAGTATATACTCTGAATGGAGATTTCTGGGATTAATTTTTCTAGCTCTGCTTTCACCAGAGGAAGCCTTACTCCCTCATGTCTAATACAGCCAATTAAACCACGAGATTTCAAAGATTTAAGCTTCAATTCAACAACTGCATTTTTTAGAGACTTACCCACACAGACCGGGGCTTTCACCTCCTCGGTTTCCTTCCTCACCACTTGCTGCATCTGATTGGCATACTCCAATATTTGCTTCACCGCCCCCTGTTGTCGGTGCAAAGGTCCCAATCCATCTGCGCTCCTCGTGTTCACCATGGCAGGCAAAGAGGTTAAGAAATCTCCAAAAGACACTAAGTCTGTTACCTTCCTTCCTTGCTCGAGCGCCACCAAATGATTAGTGAGCTCCCTGATCTGCTTTTGACCTTTCTCTGATAAAGAATTCACCAAATCTATAACATTCTTTCCAATATTCCCCTATTCCCCTATTTCTGAGCCGTCCTTTCCCCTTTCAAATGTCCCATCTGTCCCCGGCCCTACCATCTGTCCCATTAACTTAGCCCCTACCTCACTTACAGCCATAGTATCTTCTGTCCCTTCTGACCTGCTTGCTTGCATCAAAACCCGTGCCCACACTAACTACTTCTGGCCTCAAATTTTCCTTAGATCCCACCATCACTATCAAAGCTTAACAATAAACCTTCACTACAATCTTACTCCCTATCCAACTACAATGAACATGAAAAATTCCTGCTGCAGTTACTTGTCTATCCCCTACAAATTCACCTAGCCATACCTCTAAAACCTGAACTTCTGATTGTGGGATGATAGAATAGATGGGAGTGAAAAGTTCATCTGGGAAAAATCGAAAATAGATCAATCTTTCCCAAAGGAGGGAGTTGTCCCCCTCCAAGCATCCACAGGAAATCCTATCACCTTGGAAGATGACAGTGAAGATCCTCATGTAGCTGAGATCGAAGAAACCCTAGCGCCTAGTGCCATTTCCCTCATTCCTCTCTTTTATTTCAATTAATCAATATACAAGCCAAAGAGTGTCGAAAAAAGTGGGCACTCCTGACGTACTCCAATAGTATTGAAGTTAGGTTGCCCTGACAACATTATCTGGCCCCAGCATATCTCATATAGCCTATATATTGCATTTTGCAAGTCGTTCGAGGTCTCGAGGTGCCGCAATCTGCCCCACAACATGTCCCCAAGCACACTGTCGAAAGCCTTTGCAAAGTCCAGAAAACAACAATAGAGTTCTTGTCGGTGGTTCCTGCTATCCTTGATCATGGTTCTCAATGTCAAGATATGGTCGATGGTAGAATGTCCAGGGTGAAATCCTGCCTGTGTAACAACGTGCACCTCTATTTCCTCTGCCGATATCGTCAGCCCTTGCTCAAGGATGCTGACTAGCAACTTGGCAAAGAGGGAGCTGACCATGATCATGCGGTAGTTGGCTGGATAGTTAGGGTCCCCAGCTTGTGTATAGAAACAACTCTGTTAGTGGTATGCTAGAAAAGGAAGTCGCCTCTCAATGTGTGATTGAACCATGCTGTCAAGATAAACATCGGGAGCCCAACCCATTTGAGGAGATCTGCCTGCATGCCATCAGGATTTGCTACCTTTCCACTGGCGAGGCGTTGAAGGCCCATGAGGACATCTGCCTCGGTAACGAGAAGGTGTGGTGATGAATTGAAATGATGTTGAGGTTAGACAGGAGAAAATGTGTAGTGACAAAGCTACTTGTATCTGGTGTAACAAATCACATGCATGTACGTGTTTATATTGTTTATGTTGATATATATTATCCGAAAGCATGAAAAGTTTAAGGGGTCGAACTAGGATATATCCTTTCAAATAATTTGGCATATGGGTCAGATTCAAATTGTCTACCTATGGTATTATACCTGATGTGCTCCTCGGTCGTCTTACATATGGACCAGTGTCGTGTTAAAGCATGGGTATGGCTTTATTTCTTCCCCGCACGGCTTAAATATTGGCTATTGTCCATAGATATATTCGTGGAATATCCTAGTGACATCATCTTAAGACTAGTGACCAGTGACCAGTGACTTTAATTGTCTAATGATTCTAAAAAGATTCTGGATAACATTTACCAAGTTCC
Source organism: Isoetes engelmannii (assembly GCA_011763485.2). NCBI lineage: Eukaryota > Viridiplantae > Streptophyta > Lycopodiopsida > Isoetales > Isoetaceae > Isoetes > Isoetes engelmannii. The sequence continues at coordinate 10,444 of JAANSK020276558.1, forward strand.
TCTTCCCCATAACATGCCCTCCTGCGAGGCTGGAGTTGTTTTTCAGTCGGTCGTCGTCTTCTAATCTTGACCTTGCCAGGGCAATTTTGAAATGGGTCAAGGTAGGCTTAAATTGAAATGTCTTGAAATTTATTGGGCGAATTTGAGGTTTTGAACCACATCTGGCCACTACATCCAGGTTCAAATGCGTAAGATTGAAGTCAACTTATAGTTTCAGGAACTCGGTTTCAGTTTGTAGCTTATTTTGCAATCAAATAGCAGCACATATTGTAGTAGAACTTCTTTAAGTTTTTGAGGGTACAAAATTTATGATTTTCTGTTGATAGAAAGTGACCCGAAGACCTTATTACAAAGTGGCCCAGATGGACTCATAGAAGAAAGTAGCAAAATTGTGAGCCCAAACTTGGAATAATTCCGGCTGCATGCTTTCACACCATCTTGGCCGCATAGAGGCATTCAAGGCGCGCAGCAGCTTGCTCCAACAACTCTTATGGGGAGAAAAATCGAACAACCATCTTGAAAAAGAAAACTCAGACCTGGCAATCGGCGACAGTTTGGGGTCTGCATCCAAGATCTCCTGAAAGACAGCCCTCTATGAGGACCTTGATGCCAAATAGGAAGCAAAGTGTCACGTGGGATTTGGCAAAAGAGAACTGATATGCAAAACAATAAGAAAACTCAAAAAACAAATATGAAGGCAGATATGCTCTCATTGATACACCAAAATGTGCTACAAAAGGGACTCACTCAATGCTGAGATCCGAAACAAGGAAGCGACAAAACTTCGACTCACTTGTCTAAACTCCTAGTCACATATAT
>JAANSK020276569.1:0-11260 GCA_011763485.2 Isoetes engelmannii
GATGAACTTAGAAATCATAATTTTACTCTGTAGGGCAAAGTCAATCATACCTAGCCCACCAGCAAATCTTGGCCTGATACATGTGGACCAAGCAACCTTCACAACCACACCTGTCTCAGTACTATTCTTTTTGCTCAGCATAATATTTTTTGGTTTGCAAGAGTCTCATTTTAGTGAATGAGCCACGTCTATTAGAATATGTCCCACTTCTATCTTATGTGTCTTCTTGGTACATCAAAGCATATACTTGTATATGATATTATCTTTTCCTTTGCATAAGCATTCCATCAAATTCAATAGGAAATTCAAATCAGTTATGTTATGTGCATGAGTTGAGCATGAATTTGGTGGGTAGCTTTTGTAAAGTTTATTCTAATAACAATGATTTTTGGTAATATGTCAGCTTTTCACTATTTCTAGATTTATGCATTTCGTTCTTCGATGAACAGGATCTTTTTGAGCATTTGAGGATTTGTTGAAGAGATGATCAATTTTTGCTAGGGTTTTACCTAACACTAGCCTTCGCTGGATAATGCAAATAACTTTTGTCGTTAGATTTTTACTTTGTATTAGCAGTTGTAATCTGTATAACAATGGTATTTTAAACAATGCAAGATTAGCTGAAAATGCTTTGATATGGCACTCGTTTGTGCAATGCATATACCCTTGCAGATGTGGGTTCAAATTGATTCTGATCTCTAGGACTGGTGCCTTTAGTGTGCTTTAGGGTACACATTCAGAAAATAAGGCAGAAATTTGATCTCTTCGCTAGGGCCTGTTTGTAACTATTGAAGGTATATCAGAAATTGTTAGAAGATTGATTCTCATTGTTTTATTTTTTTTTGAAGCTTTTACTGCAGGTAGACATGTTTAGTTGCAGATATGCTCATAAGGTACAAACCAAGGAGGATCACAATCACCTGAAGCAATAGCTTGATGCATGCCTCAAGTTTTGGGATGCTGAGGCTTTGAAACTGGTAAAACCGCATAGTAGAAAAGCCACATCAATCCCATGCTCGAGGGGGGCCACGATACCTGCAAACACATTTACCTATGAAGAAGCACAAGCTCATTTTGTCCATTCGTATAGGCGCTCACCTCCTTCGAATTAAGGCATGCAGATGGATCCGAGAAGCGCGAGAGGATGGGCTCTGCCAGTTTTGCCAGCTGGGAGTTATTGAGGATGAGTGCCACACTCTTCAACATTGCCCGACATTTGAACCTATCAGAGCGTGCTATGTTGAGTTGGCCTTGCCTAACTGACCGCTCCGTATGACGTTGCACATGGCTTTAGTGGGGATATTGGATCATATTTCCATAAGGTGATGGATATGCACATTCAGATGTGTCCTCTTGCACTCCCTTGATATGTACCGTTGTACAACTTATTAGCATGCTTATTACTACTAATGTTTTTCCCTCGAAACCCTTTGGGCAAGGTTTTCAAATCCTGGACTGTAATACGTCTCCCGTGCTCTTTTTGTTTGGGTCCATAGGCCGAGGCCTATTGTGGACGATAGAAACCCATTTAATTCAATTCAATCCAATCATCTAGTATCCTAAGAAGCTATTAAACATGTGTAGGAGCGATACAGATTAAACAACAAGCATCCAACAAGATATTCCTAAAAGCACCCATGTGCTATAAGGCTTGCCAAAGCAATCTCAAAAAGTGCTGGAAGGCCTAGTAATGAGGCCTGGTAACGAGGGCAGCTATGGCAGACAGTGGATCCTTTCGGCAAATAACTCGACAAAGTAAGTCTTCTTGGCCCCTGTTACATGTAGGAATTCCTTAGCATTAGATTCCAACAGTGTCCTGCATTGTGGTGGAAGAAAGGTCACATGGTTTGGAGACCATTGGTTTGTATGCACTGTAGTGTTCGTGGACTGGATCTAGTATGATGGAGGCCATATTTGAGGTGCAGGAGATTGTGGTTATATTAAATGTTTGTGGTTAGATGTTAATGCTTCTGATACTTGAGAAAATGTCATTGACCGAGGAGCAGAGTCACTATAGTTTTACATTACATAAATACAATCAAGGAATTATGTTTGATTCATCACTGGTTTCATCAATGGTCTCGTTGTGGAAAGTTTTCTCTACGATTCTCTGCTCCATCCTTGTACTTTCCCTAAATTTTACGACACGAAGTTCATTTTATTGTCAGGCCAAATAAATTGCTTGCAGTTTAAATCATGCCAAGGATAACTAGTCAATAAGATATTACTTATCTTCTCTTCTTGTTTTTGTAGGACTCTTACATGAGATGCTCCGTTCAGTTAAGAAAGGGCGGTCAAATGCAGAGTGGAAGGTTTGATTTTAAATTCCTTGTTTTCAAGTCACGGATCTAATAATGTCTTCTAAGAAAAAGGCTTTGAGAAGAAGGAAAAAGTTGCGGATCATAACAGCCACGGTCAATATTTGGTCCTTCCCGTGTAGTTTAAAAAAAAAAAACATGAGGAACAATCATAGTCTTAAATGAATTGAGTCATGCAAGCCATTAATCATGGATTGATGGAAGGTCACCAACTCTGTATTGGTGCTTAATTGTTGTACTTTGGTGTACAGAATCTCTGCTGATAGCTCAAAAACTCCATCCCTTAGATGTTACCACTATGAACAATTCATTTGAAACACAGCATTTCTTTGTTGAGTACCAAGTTGCTGAATGGGGTTGCCATTATCCGTTGTGGCCACTGCACTTGAATTTCGTTAACAGGTGTTTGTCTTTCTGGAGTGGTAAAGATTACTGAAAATGCAACAATGCTTAATAAGAAGGGGGAGGGAAACACACATTATGCACATTGCGCCCAGAGTACACTAGGTTGTTGCTGCATGAATTTGCTTGTGTTCATCATTTGCATATTAGGATAGAGCTTAAACCTCATTTTTATATAACATTGCATTATTTCCTCGCTGACCAGATTTATCTGAGTAGAGCACTGTACTAGAATGTAAAGTTTCAAAAGGCGATTAAATTGTACGGCCCCTATTTATGGTTCAGTTGGAATCAGATTGCATATTATATTAATTATGTAGCAAAATTTGGGGATACGTCATGCCATGTGCAAGTTTTCTGCTCTTTTTTGATCCCAAAAATAACAAAAGGTTATATTTTTGGATTGAGTGATAAAGACATCTGCTTGTGCTATTAGTGATCCAAATCACTTCCTTCTAGGTTTCTCGGTGACAAAATGGATGTTTAAATTTATGCTTAGTTTTCATGGTTATGATTTTGATGTTTTCAAGATGCAGCTTCTTATTATGGACGAGCTAACTGTGAAAGTAATGTCTTCTTCATGCGATATGGCAGACATTACAGAGGAGGGTATTTCATGTATGTTGTTAGCATGCGTTTTATATTTTATAAAAGTTCATAAGTATGTCAGATTTTTTATGTTGGATGAAGTTACGCTAGCACATCTACCAAGTTTTGTGTTATATCATTCATGTTCAATGTAAGTTCTTAAAAAATGAGAATTGGCACTCACAGAGGTGTGCTTTAGTCAGCAAAGACTGTCTGCAAGACAATTTACTCACTTATTGTAACAATGCAGTGGGCGAGAATCTACATAAGAGCAGGCAGCCTTTGCCTGCTTTTGAAGCTGTTTATTTTATTCAACCTACAAAGGAAAGGTAGGTTTGGGGACTTTTCTGTGTTCAGGAGGAGAAAAGTTACTGTTTTTCACCTAATATAATGTGGGGTTGATCATGACAAACAATTACTCTGTATGCTGTGCAGCATTAGAAGATTGATTACAGATATGTCAGGGGAGACGTCCCTTTACAAAAAGTATGCATACTTTTATATTTTTATATATCTACTTCCATAAAAAAATCAATTATCGCTCAGCTTTCAGCTTCTGAAGTCTCACTAATTATCAAGCGTTGTCCTTTGCAGGGCATTTGTTTTCTTCAGCTCGCCTGTGCTGCCAGAGTTGATACAGAACATCAAATCTGACAAGACACTGTTATCACGGATTGCAGCTCTTCAAGAGGTGTGCATTAGATCTGGTCACGTATGGATGTTCTTGGACCCCAACAATTCTTAATGCCATGGAATAAGCTTACTGGCGAATCAAGCGTCTCTGTATCGTGGTGTAGTTAACCCTAATTTTTGGGAAGTTAAAGATTTTGTTTGTGCCACAACAACGGGGTCGTTGGTGCTGCGTCACCAGGAAGTCAGACAAGGGAAACACCAACTTTGGTTTACAAAATCGCATATGATGGTTTATGATCATGATTGAGAGGGAATGAAAAAGAACTAAGAAACGTGAATACCCTCATAAAGATTGTTTCCCCTTTAAACTTCACGTTTCTTTAACACGTGGTTATATCTCGAGAGCCTTTTACTCCACCCCATGAAAGCTCAATCTTATAACACCATAGTGTATAGAATATATTCTGAGATAATTATGATATTATAGACCATTAATGGCCTTGCTCTTATTTCCTTATATAATTTGGTGCTCATCTTTATATGACTGTTGTTGTGCTTTCCGTGAACTGGATAATGCTGGTGCTTTGTCCTTTTGTCTCTCAGACTTGCTATTTGCATATATTCTTTTCAGCATCAACTAATATCATGCCATCTATTGCATTATCGCAGGTGAACTTGGAATATTTGCTAATTGATATGCAGGTTAGTTATTTTATACCCAGATTTCATTCGAGAATTCTGCTTTGAGAGAGTAAAATGCTTTTATGGTTGGCAGGGGTTTATCACAGATAATCAGAAGGCGCTTGAGCAAATTTATGGCGGGCATGATAACTACGACAGGTTGATAGACACAATGGGTCGTCGTCTAGTTACTGTGTTTGCTTCACTGAAGGTATTTACTATTTTCTGTCCCCCAGCTGTACATGATTAACATTTTTATCTTAGCAGGCCAGCCCTTTTCAATTCGGTCGTTCCTTTCTTTAAGGACGTCCATTTGGCCTCATTTTTTCAAAATCATGATTTAATTTATGTGATCCTTCTTTTGTCTTCAGGAGTTCCCATTTGTAAGATTCCGTGCAGCAAAGTGTGCAGGTGCAGATGGTACAACAATGACAACCTATGCTGATATAGCTCCAACAAAACTTGCTGCTGTTTTTTGGGATTACCTTATGAAGTATAAGACATCCTTGAAGGGCTTTCCGGAGTATGAAACGTGTGAGCTCATAATCTTGGATCGTTCAGTTGATACTGTAAGCTAGTATTTCCTTTCTGATATTATCCAGGAGATGTGTACTCTATTTTATCAATTAGCCAAACCCTTGTCATATCGATAAAATTGTTTAAGATTTATGGATGGAAATGTTTGCCCTTCATATGCATGACTTGAAGATTTTCTGTATATGCTTGTTAGAGAAACATTGCCTTGAGGTTGTGCATATTTATAATTATGCCATTCATTACAAAAAGCATTTGTATGGTGGAATCTTGTTTGAGTTTCAATAGTCGAGTGTAAGTTTCAGATATCACAACAGTTTGGCTTATTCTAAGATCATTGAAGTCACAGATAAGAGAGTGAAGAAACCAAGAAACGGTTGAATAAAAGAAAAACGAAATTGTAGATATTCAGTGTGCTTTCAGTATTCCCTTAAGCAGGCTCTCCACTAGTTGGGTTTGATTCTAAATTGATTTGTAACATTTCGACATCTTCCCTTAAGCTAAATATGGTGTGTTTTCAACTTAGTCCTATCCTATTTAAGACGAACATCAACTCAATGATATTCAAGTTATGAAAACTTTTTGGAATGGGTTGGTCAGGATATCTGCTAATTGAGAATTGCTCCTGCGCAAAATTTCAGAACTAAACCTCAGTTGTGACTGCAGCCAGTGTTCTGTGCCAAAGAGGGGAACTGTGTAGGCTGTTCTTTGCCGGATATATTTGCCAGCTAAGGTCACCAAGTATTCTCATTGTATGAGTACATTCTGCATGATCTGAGTCAGTGAAGTCTTGAAGACCTCTCTACCATACCTGAGTTCTGATATTAAGCTGAGAGATGTTAGCTTCCTTCAAGTGGGGTTGTCCTGGTCAAAAAGTTCTCATGTACATGTCAAAATGAATGATTGTAAATTTGGTAAGAGGACCTCCTGCTTATAGGCCAAGTGCTTTTGAACTACCAGATAAATCCCACCACCCAGGGCCTCAGCCAAACTAAAGTAGGCGTGCAGATAAAGAGTGAAAAAACAAAAAGGCGCGTTCACATATGGTCAGGGTCTTGCTAGAGTTAATCCACTGTAATTTTAACTAATTTAAAGGCTATGCCGACTTGATTTGGAGAAGTCAGCCTTAGAAGTGTCAGTCAAATTGGACATAAGCAATGTCAGGTCTGCTGCTTCAGCATTAGCTGCCATAGTGATCCTCCATGAATAGAGCCATAGCGATCCTTCAGAATTAGCCAGTACAGTGCTAGATGCTCACCTTCAAAAATATAAACATGCAGTTTTTACCTGGATTTTATACGCTATGCAATTTAAGCATAACTTGGTTGTCATGGAAAAATTGAAATATCCCCCAACAAAATGGCGTATGGAATCGTTTGGATAGATAGAAAGGGACAGGCAAGTACTCATGTCAGATACAAAACCAAATAGAAACTTGAACTTTGTTTCTTTTATTGCTGGTGAACGTTGGCTAACACCAGAGGCCCTAATTGACACCTTGCAGATAGCACCTGTAATACATGAATGGACATATGGGGCACTCTGCCATGATTTGCTAAAGTTGGACGGCAACAAGTATGTTTACGAGGTACGGCCAAGTATTTATGTGTTTTATGACTCTGTGCTTCTACTGTTTATCTATCTGATATTTTCATGTGATGCAGATAACTGGAAGTTCTGGAAAAGATGAACGCAAGGAGGTTCTTCTTGGATACCATGATCCGTTATGGATAGAACTGCGTGATCTTCATATTGCAGACGTGCGTCCAGTATCATCTTCTATTTAACTGCAACAGCTTTATGACTCGTGCTATGATGTTTAAATTTTAGGTAAATTTGCGTCTAAGTGACAAAATGGCACTTCTTGGTTCCAAAAACAAGGCAGCAGAGCTACACATTGGTAAAAGGTGAGATTCTGGACTTAACTTTTCTTCAATATGCCTTTAGAAAATACATCTGGCTGCACAGATACAGGTCGTGCTCTTCTAGGACTTCTATAGAACTTGCCACAGTTTTCCATAATCCAATTGGAGCTTTATGAGTACACACTGTTAACCACAGAAGTATGAACTGGAAGAAAAGGATGTCCCATTTTGGATTGCAGTGGCTATCTCCTGTAACTGCTGTCATTGCTTCCATAAGACATCTCTGTCATTTGACATCTCTATTTATTGTCCCTTAAGGTATGCTTTGTTTATGCCTGTCAGGGAAGGCCAAGACTTGTCCACACGAGACATTCATAAGATGGTTCAGGCTTTGCCTCAGTATTGTGACCAAATTGATAAGTTAGGCCTGCATATTCATGTAAGGATATCTAGTTTATTGCTTATTATGACTCATGGAGATTATTCCACTATGTTATCATTGCAGATTGCTACTGTCTTGAATGACGAGATAAGGAAGCATAATCTGAGCATTATTGGCAATTTGGAGCAAGGTCTAGTATATGGAGATGCCTCCAGCAAGGAGCTTACTAACTTTCTTAGCACAAACGAGGTGCAAATATTTCCGTATATCTGAACTAATCTCAAGAGACTAGAACAATTTGGATGTAAGTTCTGTGGCCCCATTTCATATGATTCCTAGTGTTTTGCCAGGGCACGAGCACAGAAGATAAGTTGCGCTTGTTGTTGACTTACGCTGCTAGTTATCCGGAAAAGCTTGATGAATCCAAGAGACTGGAATATATGAAGGTGATTTGATGTTCTGCTAATATTTGCCTATTTTCCTTAAATCTAAGCTGCATAATAAGAACTGCACAATGGCATTGATATCATGATCAATGTGCATTCTTATTTATTATGAGAGCAAACAAAAGAACGGCTAAGTTCATTCAGAAAGATTTAGAACACAAATTTAGAAAAAGTTAAAATAAAATGTTTAGAAAGTCCAGCATTCCAGGAATGAAATTTTAACAACTTATATGCCATAATGGTGATGTGGCATCTATCTAATGCAACTGTCAAAAACATGGCTTATACCATATATTTTAACATCTTCACTTTAGCCATTTTTGGGTGGGACATTGGTTGAAGAATTTGCAGTTAGCCTGTGACATGCTCGCTAAACTGAATTCTTGTCATCTTAACTTTAGGTTCATTAAATCTGCAAGGTGTTTCCATTTGATACTTAGAAGCACCAATCCAAAGATTAATTGCTAGGTAGGTATTCATCAATCTCCTCATGATGATCTTCATGGACAGCACCGTTTATGGTAGATGGTTAGCCATTTACAGCATCTGCTGGAGGAGGTTTGGGCTGCTGTATTCCTTGGAACATCTGCTGTTTGTGACTTCTTTGACTAGCACAAATTCATCGAGATCTTTCGGCCAATAACAAATTTTGTATCCGGGACTTCCTCAAGTCCGCAATATCGTAAAACACCTTCAAATAAACTCTCTAAGCAGCATAATTTGCTCTGTCAAAGGCAGTGTTTTAGTTGTATGGCGATTTGCTGGCATCCATCTCGACCAAGAAATACAGACCGCTGTGAAATATCTAAACGGCAACTTGTCACCTTTGTACAGTGACTTAGCATCTTTTTGGTGATTGTTTTGGACCTCCTCATCGGTTGAAACCTGAAACCTTCGATTTTCAAGTTGCCGGATCTCTCCAGCAGATGCACAATTTGGCATCCTTTCTGCCTTGAGTTGGCACGTCTTCACCAAAGGAAATGGCTTTTTACCTCGATTCTGCCTCATTTCGGTAATCAGATACAGGTTCAGCACCGGATTTGACCTGTAAACTCCAAGCACCCAATTTGCTGCTTCTTAGCCTGATCAAGTGCCCCGGTACTCTGATACTGTGATAGAAATTCAAGAACCAGGCAGCAACCAGGCAGAACTATGAGAGCAAGCAAGAGAAGACTAAATTCATTTAGGAAAAAATGTAATGCAGTTTATAGGATGTGAATGTCCAACAAACTCGTAACATCTTGCCGAACACCTATTTTACTAATGAAGTACCTGACAGTGCAGATGTTGCATCTAAGTAATCCGATTGTCATAAATATGATTTTATCCCATAGATGTTGTTGACATTTTTCAGATGTTCAGATGTTGCTCTCCCTGTTCAATTGCTCTGCAGTGCAATGGTTTGAAAGGAAAACTTGACACTACTGCTTCTCAACATCTTTTTCAAAACGTTTCATTGCTGTGTGCAACCTTGAGCTGACATGGTAGGAGCTCAATCGGGTTACAATTTGCTATGGTTCTGATTTGGATTGCTCCATTATATCGCAATATCAATGGCCAAGTATTGACACTTTGCAATGGACAGTTAATCTGTAATGTGAACTTTGGTGTTTAAGGCTCTTGCTGTTTAAATGCTCATTTATTGAACAAGCCTCTGCTCTGAATAAAACCACTTTGATTGTATAGAATTGAGAGAATACTTTAAAATTTGATAAATACGGCACTTTCTTATGTGTGGAGCTGACAGCTTATTGTAGTGCCACCTAAGCAGTATGATTCACTATATGAGTGTGTACGTTTTGAACAAGAAATACGTCCAAATCCATTCATTTCGTCTGAAACTATTTCTGTGTTCATTTTGTGTTCACGATCCCCAACAAAGAACAACAGTTTTTTATGTCAAGCACCTGAAGCCATTTATTTCTCTATTTCTCGCTGCAATTATCTTATGCTGATATGCTTGTTGATAAAGTTATATACATATGATTAACTGTGTTCACGATCCTCAAAAGAAACAACAATTGTGGTTATGTCAAGCACCTGAAGCCATTTATTTTCTTTGTTTTTCCCTGCTATTATCTTACGCTGATATGCTTCTTAATAAAGTTTATAGGTATGGTTACAGCTCCATAAACCCTGTTGATGTTCTGTAGACATAAAAGAAATTCGGAAGCTGGCTGTTTGAAGGGACAATTGTACTTTCCCATGTGAAGCAAGAAGAGTGCTTGTTTTTGAAGTGACAGGTCAAACTTTTATGGCAAAAATGCCATTTCATGCTGCCAGAGAAATAAGAAGCTTGATTATGATCTGTGATTGTCCTTTGGCACACTCAATGGGGATGTCATATACTTAATCATTCAAGTGGATAATCATAGTTCCATGAAAGATGCTAAATATTGTTGTTTCAGTCTCTGCATAGACCTGCGTAAATGGTCTGATAGATTCAACCTGCTCCCCGTATGCGTTTTGGTCTGACTGGTATATATTATCTATAATGGATATTCCAGATTTTATGATTCTCCTCAGAATCCCCAGTACTTCTCCATCTTGTAGTTACCAGTATTAAAATTTCTAAGATCAATCTATCCTGGAAATGTGCAGTCTCCTTGCCCTTTTCCAAATATTATTGTACAAATTATATACACGCAATGGGTCTTCCTTACCTTTTCCTTATCTATCTATTTTAGCATATCTATAATTTGTGTTTCATTGGTGCTTTAGTAAACTGGATGGATGATTATATTATTGTTTTTGATGTATTTTCAGCTCGCAAGACTAGGTGAAGAGGACATGAGTGCCATTAGAAACTTGGAGTGTCTTGGGGTTTCAGTCACAAAGAAGAAAAGCAGTGGATTCTCACTCAAGTTTGGGGCTCGCCAGGTAGTGGATTCTCACTCAAGTTTGGGGCTCGCTAGGTGCTGGAAATTCTGTTCTAATAGAAAGAAAGGAAGAAATATCCTCGATCTTATTGGCATCTACAAGTGCTGAATCTTAAAGTTTATCTCACACAGCTAGGGACAATAGGTGTCATCTATATAAGGTTATTCTAGTTTTAAAATAATCTAAAGTACTCATTTCATTTTCCTAAACTATTATCATCTCTGCCAGCACCATCACTTCTCGTAAAGAAACAGGGGCGAAAAGAATCAGGAAGAATTAGTTTTTCAAGTAGTGTCATACATTATCTTTAGTGAAGATTTTCACCCTTTCAAAAGTCAGAGTTGTGTCCCACATTTACTTTTTTTGTAGATTTGATAAATTAAGAAAAAATCTTGTGCATATATTTTCCAGCAAAATAGGAGAACTACTATATGCGCTTATTAAGCTGTATTTTCAGAATAAACGTACCCACCGTAAGGAAAGAAACCAGGAAGAAGAGTCATGGCAGTTGTCCCGTTTTTACCCTGCAAT
>JAANSK020276580.1:0-11260 GCA_011763485.2 Isoetes engelmannii
CCCTCTAGATGTGATAATTAGGTGCAGCCTCCCCAAGATCCTCTCGAGTGGTCTCCCATGGGTCCCAAACCATATCAATTCCTCCCCTCCTCGGAGCATATGGGACTTACATCATCTGCCCATGAAGCAATTTACCAATTGGGACGTTCCCATGGAGACTTGAACTCGAGACTTGGCTCTGATACCAATTGATACGACACCTTAATTATCGTGCCCCAACCAACTGGGCAAAATCATCTAAACGTTGAGGTTTGACCCTCTAGATGTGATAATTAGGTGCAGCCTCCCCAAGATCCTCTCGAGTGGTCTCCCATGGGTCCCAAACCATATCACAAAAACCTCAAGAGCAATCTTATGCTGCAAAAAACGGAAGCAAATGAGTAAACATGTTAGGTTATGTTGTAAAGGAATCGAAAAGCATAAAACACTTACTATATTTTGGTACGAAACAGGCATTAAGAAACACATCCCAGTCCGCGTGCCAATACTTGTTCCCAAAAGAAAATTTTTTACATATGTTTTGCTATACTTGTTTCTAACAGATGCAATGTAAGGTGGTTGGAGGCAGGGCCCAACCTAGCAATGTAGTGTGGTGTGTAGTCACATGTCCAATTGGATGCTGCCTAGTGGCATGACGTTAAATCCATCCATCCATCCATCCATCCATCCATCCATCTAAGCAGTTTTTGTACGTGTTTCTCTATACTTGTTGTGTAACAATTCTTTCATTTGGCTGGGGCCTTTTCGTCTAAGAAATTGGGCTTCCACTCCTATGGTATCCATTTGGAGAGAATGTTGAGGGAAGCTTACAAGTACTAGACATTATGATGTGTGTACTTAATGGACTATCAACATAAAATAGCAATCTTACCCTTAAAAAAAAAAAACACCTTAGCATCTTTGCAAAATTTATCATGGTTCTTGAACTAATAAAAAAAACTCGATAGAATGAGCACTGTTTGGTTAAACATGGACAAATCTTGAATTCATGGACTTTTTGAGTTGAGTTGCAGGGTCTTTTTTAGTTGCAGGACACATACATGACACAAAAACGATTTTATTGATCATGCAATACATTCAATTGCGCTCTTCAACTAGAGCTGAATATGTTTCGGCTACAATCTGTGGAATCTTGATGGTGCTTGGAAGCTTCTTTTTGTTGCAGGGAGTCCAGGCGAAGTCGACGGTGTCTAGGTCGATCCGGTCACTAGCTGTTGTTGCTCTCCATCTCTTGTTCCAACGATTCACATAATTGGCCGGGTACACCTGGTTCCTCACAGGGACTGGCTCCACCAAGTGACCTGAATGGTTTCAAACATCTTCTTCTTGTCATCCATCAGAGGTTCATCAATAGCAATAGCATCTCCTAACCAAGTAGCGCATCTTCACTAGCATCACCCTTGAGTTCAACCATTAGTCACCATCAGGGATGTATCACTCCATGAATCCTTTCAATCTAGAACCCTCACAGTGAAGGTCTTACCATGAGTCTGCTAGCATACTGAGAATGGATACTAGCAACTTCGATGAGAGCCCCTTCCTGTCGCAAAGCATAGCAGTCCAAATGGCACATATGGCATCTCCTAACCAAGTAGGGCATCTTCACTAGCATCACCATTGAGGTCAACCATTCATCACCATCAGGGATGTATCACTCCATGAATCCTTTCAATCTAGAACCCTCACAGTGAAGGTCTTACCATGAGTCCGCTAGCATACTGAGAATAGATACTGGCAACTTCGATGAAAGCCCCTTCCTGTCGCAAAGCACAGCAGTCCAAATGGCACATATGGCATCTCCTAACCAAGTAGGGCATCTTAACTAGCATCACCATTGAGGTCAACCATTCATCACCATCAGGAATGTATCACTCCATGAATCCTTTCAATCTAGAACCCTCACAGTGAAGGTCTTACCATGAGTCCGCTAGCATATTGAGAATGGATACTGGCAACTTCGATGAAAGCCCCTTCCTGTCGCAAAGCACAGCAGTCCAAAGCACATTAAATAATTTATAAATTTATTTGTAATTTGTATTGTTCAAGCCATTCCGACACCCATGGCACTATGGCAAAAGTTTACAACTGTTGTATGCGCTCATTCTAGAGAATTATTAATTTCATAATCATTCAATAAGATTGAACAAACTAATTATGTCTTCTCTTTCATTTCACACTTCCCTAAGATATGAACTCAATCTATGAGCATGAATATTGAACAACTCCTTCAAGTTCCATGCTTGACTCTTATATCTTCATAAAAGAAGCACTCTAGTGAACATGTTTCTTTTTCTTTTTCTGAAGGACAACAATACATTACCAAGAAAAAATCAAGATACATACAACAAATTGCATCATGGGACTTAAAATTTAGAGGACGAAATTCTAGTAGAGCACGTTGTTTTGCCTCAAGCTTCGCATCTAACAACTAGGATAAAATCTCTTTCCTAAAACTAGCCCATGCCCTTATAATACATTATCTAAGTAGGAGTCCGATCAATTCTTCTTTTATTGCCCTAGCCTTATTACACAAGTTAGGCTGAAACACACAAGTTAGGTTGAAACATTTTTTGAACATGGCATTGCATCCCTAAATGTGATAATGACATACAAGTTCAAAACATGTTCTAAAGGTATATATGACTAGCTCGTGTGTCCTTTTCTAAATAATGTTGTAGCTACCAAAAGTAGTATTTTTGCAATTTGATGATTTTTTAGGTTAGGAGTTACATTTATTAGGCAGGAGCTAGAATTTAAGGTGTTATATAAAATACCTTTTGGGCTTTTATGCTTTGCTAGGGCAAGGGGCGAGGCGAGGTGGTGGGCGAGCCGTGGAGACAACAGGTCCACTGTCGAGCCTTGCACCTCGCACTTTACATAAAAGTCCACAAGTGCAATTTTCCACAAGTGCATTTTTCCACATGACTTAAAAAGTTGTAGTCAATTAAAACCCTTTAACAAGGGACAAATGCAACCCTTAAAGGACACAAACAACTTTTCGCAACCTAGAGTCTACTCTGTCACTTTCAAAAATTAAGCACATGTGTTATATATGAGAGTCATATAGGCGTCCATGAAGGAGATCCATACAATTTTGGCGGCTAGAGATAGATAGATAGATCATAGATGAATGGATAGATAAATAAAGGATTTTACCGCACCATTAGGTGCTATTCTTTTGAAGAAAATTTTGTGTTGGATATATAAACACCAGGAGGAAGGGGCACTATTGTGAGAGTGCAATGGAAGGGCAGGGCAATGTAGAGGAAATGAGGCATGGCAATTACAAGGGGGTTAGGAAGAGGAGCTGGGGTTCATGGGTATCGGAGATAAGGGTCCCAAAGAAGAAAGAAAGGCTATGGCTTGGCTCTTTTCCAACTCCAGAGGTTGCAGCTTTAGCACACGACATTGCCGAACTGGGTCTCAAAGGAACTTCTGCATCCCTTAACTTCCCCAAATTTGTGAAAGGTCTTGAGATACCAAATCCTGTATCGACGGGTGCCACGCGAAAGGCTGCCTTTGATGCGGCATTTAGTCTACGTTGGCTTCCTCACCAACATGGGAATGAGGGTGAGGCTAAGGGTGAGGCTGAGGTTCCACCCCTAGCTTGTGAGTATGTGGATGAGGAGCTCCTTTTCGAAATGCCTAGCATTCTCTCCTACATGGCCAGTGCCCTTCTTCTGGCACCCCCTTCCTTTTATTCTGCTCCCCATTTACCCGAAAATGATTTTGAAGATATTCGGCTCTGGGAATGAAACCGAACCCAACACCCTGCTCTTCTCAGATGCCCCTTTAATGCTAATTCATGAAACAGGAAGAGTTTTGAAGTGAAATGGAGCCGAATTGATGAGGAAAGAAATGGCCGAAAACAGTTCGGGTAAAGCTTCAAACTGTGGGATGTTTCCAGTAACAAATTTTCATTCATATTTATCTTAGCGCGCTATTGCTGACCTCATATTGTCGTTTGCGCAGTAGTTAACAGTTAGAGACTTTAATAGATGTACTATTTCTGATGATCTTCAACTGAATTTTCAGTTCCTTTTATTCACAAGAATAACTTAAGTCTTAATGCATTTGCACAGAGAATCATGAGTTCCATACTCGGAAATTGTAACAGCAATCTCTGAACAAAACAATCTGCCATAGTCTACCCATAGACTGTAACAGCAATCTCTGAGCAAAACATTCTAGCCATACCCATAGATTTATAGTGTTAAAATTGAATTCAATGGCCTCAGTTTTTATGTGGATTATTGATCCGATAGCGAGGAAAGTTTATTTCACTTTTTTCTGATGAGATGTCTGTCAGATTTAGCACGTTCTATCTGCAAGTAGGCTAGCCGCTGGCGTAGTTGCTCGATTGCAAATTGGGGTGGACCAAACAAACTGACGTGATTTGAAAGCGGAAGGAGGCTGAAGGGTGAGGATTTGCTGGACGTGGCTGGAATTCCGTCGAAAATGTCAGAGTAACAGTAGATATTTACCTAGCAAATCAAACATGTGGTTTTGAAGAGACTATGATGGAGAAGGCAGTGGGTTTCATAAATCAGAGTCCCCATCTCGATATCTCGATGGGATTTTCAGCACTCTCGGATAATACGAAGCAAGCAAAACTAGCAGTAGTGCAGGCTTGGGGTAAAAGGTTGAACATTAGTGCAAGCTTTGGGTAAAGGTTGAGTGTATGGTGGTTGGGAGGGATGGACCAAATTCCCGGTGCCAGGTCTTCGGGTTCAATGCCTCAAGATGTTATCATTTTAACATGTTGTACCCCTTGCCCTTTGCACCTATGGTCTAAATCGCATTTGTATAGCTTGAAGCTAGTATAGCTTGATGTGGTACCCTGTCTACAGACTGCGCTGATTCTACTGACATCATGATTGCATATGGTATTGTGCTTTAATTCCCAGCTCACCACATATAAACAGTTTCTGGGTTGATTTGATCTGCTTCCATAATTTTGTAGATGTGTTTGGCCCCCAAATAGGACAGCCATATATTTAAAACCAATGTTTTGTATAGAAGCTTTTTCATTGACCAGTCATCCAGGCATAACCTTGAGCATATAGCATGGCATATAATGCAACTTTCCTTCATATGGTATGCCTTTTGATGCACTCTTTCCAATTATAAATGGATGCAAAATCAATACCTAGGTACTTGAAGCTTTCAACAGTCTCTAGATTACAATCAAACTTTGGCCGTTCCCTCATACTAAAAATCATAATTTTGGTCTTTGCAGCATTAACAGTCAGTTGTCTGGCCTTGCAAAACTCCTCTAAACTCTTCAAATGGAACTCCGTATGATTCACCCGGGACGTGGTTTATCCGGCCACAGAGGGGTGGTTAATCCGGCCACCCGATATCAGCCAGGGTGGTTTATCTGGCCGTCCGGATAAACCATAGTGGTTAATCTGGCCATCTGGTATCAGCCACGTGGTTAATCTGGTCAAAAATGTGGTTAATCCGGCCAAAAAACCAAGCGTAGAACTGCACGGCGGGGCCAAAAATTCGTTCACATGGTTCTTGCTCCTCCCTGGGCGACTTGATCTGGTTCAGAAGGCATCTCAAGCGCTTTGTCTACCCCTTTAGTGCCAGATTGATGAAGAGAGGAAGAGATTTGAGGCAAAACAGAGCCGGATCGATGAAAACATGGGCAAAAACAGTTGGATTTTGGGCTTCAAACTGCACAGTGGCCGGATAAACCACATCCTGAGTGAAAAATACGGGCTTCCCTTCAAATGTGCTTGCAGTACTGCTTCCTTGTTTGCTAGAATCACTATATCATTAGCATATAATAATAATTGAACCACATATGTGCCCAATCATGTACCAAAGTGTGATGAGCAGAGTCATTGGTCAAGTTCATCAACAAAGAGCCCAAACAAAGTGGGCGACAACGGGCAACCTTGCCCAACTTCTATATTATTTCTCACAATAGTATTAAAGTCCCATGTCAAGGTTGCTAACTTCTTCCGTGAGATTGTATCGAACGCCTTTGAAAAATCAACGAAGGCCACATATAATGTAGAATTCGGATTTTTTGCCTTCTCAATGAGAGCCCTTAGAGTCATAGCATGGTCCACTATATTGTGCTCTCTCCGGAAACCTGCCTGATACTGAGATCATTTGGCATTTGGGTGAAACGGAGACTTAATTTTAACCATCCAATTTGACATGGTTAATCCTGGATTTAGCATTTGAAGAATCGCTACGGCTAGATACATTTGCATTACGAGTTGAATTTTTTCAACAAAATTATATTGGCTATGGACACACTGCTAGCGGAATCCCCAATCTAATTTCAAGCATTGTTTCATTACTTACGGACTTATCAGTGGTCCTTAATGACTCCAAGTTGCCGCGAAACCCTAAAAATATGCCTTTGACATCCCAAAAATCATGTTTTTGGCGAGTTTTGCGATTGACTAAAGGTGAATTCATCCAAATTTAAATTGGGCGACCGCCCACTTATACATAGTAGTGTTGGTTTACTTCAGGCAAACGAGACATATTAATGGATTCCGATTAAAAAATACATGATAGATTCGCTGAAAGGAAAATTTGTGATTACTTTTCAACAAAAGTCACTCAAAAATAATATAAGGCCATTATTTTCATTGGGGGCTTGCCCATAACTTGTTTTTGAAAATACATAATCTAAGCAGAGTGAAATCAGATTGATCCTATGCTTGATCTTCCACGTTGCCATCTTTTTGGACCGAAAGAAGGGCAACATTCATTTTGTCTGCAAATTCTTGAGAATTTAAAGACATATCATCTTTCTCTTCTCCCTTCTTCTCCTGTTCTTCGTGCTCCTCATCTACTTGGTCGACCTTTTTCTCGGTGTCCTCAGATGTAACATCTTTGGATATGAGATCATTACATTCATCATCCTTGGCATTAGGATCTCTTTCATCACGTTGGTTGTCCTCAACCTTTTTTTCCTCGTTAACAGTACATCTATCCACTACCGGGATATCCTTATTTACAAGTAATTCGAAACGAGTTCTAGCATCGACCACGTCTTGTATGGATACGAGGTTATTGCCGGCCAAGGTATTCATCTTGTCTTTCTTGCGTCTGAAAGCTTCCAGATTGCTCAAAGAGATTGTGCCCATGCCAGTTACACCCTTGACTTACCCCAACAGACTTACTTTGCAAGCAGCCTGAAGGCTACTCATGTCCTCGGAACTGTATGGATGGTGTCGTGCCTGGACTTGCTCCTCTACTGTGCTCGAGGAACTTCTTGGAGTGCTTTTCTTTTGGGACAATTTCTTTACCTTGCACACTTTTTTCTCGTCTAGCAGATATTCAAGCTGCTCGAAGAAATCCGGTAATTTTTTTTGGAATTTTGGTCAGATTCAAGTGAATATGCACGGTATCCTTCACACATTGTTGTCTGCTAAAAGCTCCACCTGAGAAGAAGTCCAAGACCTCGCATCCCTCCATCATGAGTTTTCTGGTCAGGTAAGTGCACGTCCTGGAGTCCAATTGTGTTGGAAGGAGGGAGCTCGTCCAAGAATTATCAGGGTTCTTTTCGCCCCTGGGTCTGTAGAACCAGCAAGCAGTGAAAGATGAAAGATTAGAATTGCGAATGGCATAACAAATACGGTGTCTGCCAATTTGTTGAAGACAAGATCGTTAGCAAAATTGGCGACCGCCGAATTTAGAAACACAGACTTCAAAAAATGAAAGAAATTGGGTGCCCATTGGGTGCGCGCCCAATTTCTATCGTAAAGGACATGTCAACATACCTAGCTCGCATTTGGTATCAGGTGTTCTTGTGAACTTCTTTTGTGGTTAGAAAATGCACTGGGAACCGATAATATTCTTGTGCCAAGGATTATCCGGAAGCAACGCCTTCAAGTCCTCAGACTGATGCTCATCCACAAATTTGAGGGCCTCTTCAACCCGGGCTGCCCTGTGCTCCGGAACCTTCATCTTGATCCAATCCGAGAAACCCGGCCGTGTGACTCGAGAAATTGTATCCCTGCCTCTCCAAGCAGAGCGCACAGGATTAGGGGCAGCAGCCCTGGCATCCCTGGCAGCCTGGGACGCATCCACAGCAACCCCGTGAGAAGACACAGACACATCCCTGCCTTCTGAGCTTTGCACCGCCTGGGCCTGCTGCCCATCCGTGCCCACAGTCGTATCACGCTGCTCCCTATCACAATCAAGCATTCCATGCCCCAAAACCTCCCTTGCAGCCATGTTCCCATCTACCATCACTCCCACAGCCGGCTGCCTACTACACAACACCACTTCCGTCACATCGGAACCCTCGGCAGCAGCCTGATAAGAGCTCACACCACGCTGTCCACCATCACTGTGTTGGCTCCCATCCCCGGAAGGGACTACAGAGGCAGTCTCAAGCGGAGGCATACTTGAGGGAACCACAATTGGAGTTCCCATCACCGGGGTATCCACAACTGACTCTATTGGATTAACTAAATCAAATTGAGAAGAGGGCACGGACATATACCGTTCAACCGAGGGAGAAGCCAAAAGTGCCTGCATCTCCACGAGAAGCCCTCGGTCAGCCATCCTCTCACCACCAGGCCCAGCCTGTGCATCCCCTACACCTCCCAGACCAGGAACTCATCTGCAGCAATCTCTGCCATAATGTAGCCCCCTTCCCCAATGTCTGCCATCACCGCATCAATACCCAGACTCGGATTTGGTGAGATCCGGCCTGCCTCTACATCTCCACGACCACCAAGATCAGATTCTTGGGAATCCGATCTGCCATCCTCTTTCTGCCATCCAGAACAGAATTATAAGAAGTTCGATCTACATCAGCTTCAGACATGATACGCCCTATGTCCGTAGAATTTCTCCTTCTTGCCATATCTTTGGGCTTCAAGCCCAGCGGAAACAACCCCAGCGACTCCTCTTGGGCTGGCCGAGCAGGAGCCATAGTTGCCCAGGTGCAATCAACAACGGGCAGGAGCGCCTTCCACACTCACTGACATCGCCATCGCCTGAATGGCCAACCCTCAATTTCTGCTAGTCTTTCCGTGTCCACTTCTTCATATTCCTGAAGTCACACCCAACCAACCTTGCGGATGTAACCACGACATCAACGCGTAGGCCCTAGGAACTGATATTATAGGTACGGAACCGCTTGCTTTGATTATCAGCATTTCCCTCAATGTATTCATTCACTTTTAGCCACCAGATTTTGAGGAAGAACTTCCTTCTCTCTCTCTCTCTCTTTACGACTTATTACCCAAGAGGTAACGCTTCACAAATAATTTTTTGGAGACAAATTATCACAAGTCAAGGTTGTAATCATCTTCAATTCTTGTGCTTGAAGAAGGCTGCTCTTTCTCTTTAGGTTTCTCCAGCAAAGGTAAAGTAGGAGGATCCTCTGGTGCTTGAACATCAGGGTTGGCCACAATAGCAACTTCCTCAAGCTCAGCAAAAGAGACCTCATCTTCAATAGCACTAGTAAAAGGTTGTTGTATCTCGGAGGTGGTCACCCTAACCAAGTCAGACTTGGATTTGGCGCCCAACTCTTGATTCTCGTCTGGAAGGGTTGGCAGAGCAGCTAACCTCATCTTAATGAAGTTTACAGCCTCCTTATCTATGTTAGATGGGGCTGGTGTTGTCTTGAATGATAGGTATCAAGTGTTGGCTATTGCACGATCTGTCAGTGCTTATTCCCAGCTGTCTTTGCTTATAAGAAACATAGCCAAAACTAGAGATGAAGTAGAGAATATGCTGAAAATTGAAATTGAACAGAACAAACTTCTTAGAGGTGATGATAGTAGTGCTGAAATTATATATACCGCTAAAAAGAAGAAGTTTCAAGTAGATAAGATAGTGTGTTACCATTGTAATGAGAAGGGTCATATCAAACCCAATTGTCCAAAGCTTGGAGCTGCTGCCATCATCTGCTAGAACTGCAAGGGGAAAGGGCAGATTGCAGCCAAATGCCCAAGCCCCAAAGACATGGTAGATTCTGGAAAAGGTAGAGGCAAGGGACGTGGCAAGGGATACAATCCACGAGACAAAGGAGGAGCAGCTGGAGTTCATAGGAGTTCATATAGCAGAAGAGGAAACAGAAGAGAAAGAGGAAAATCCTGATGATGAGGTAACTGATATTTTCTCATAAAATAAAGCTGGCACAAGTACTAATGATCAAAATTCTGTCATTATAGTTGATAGTGGAGCTGAGAGATCAGTAATAAGATCCTCAGATTTGCTTGTTGACAAACGGGCAACTAGTTCAAGGCATGTTCGAGTAGGAAATGGAGAATTGCAAGAGATTGATGGATGTGGTCTATTGCAGCTATTAGATCTTGATGGAAATTTAGTAGATGTTCAAAATATACTCTGTGTTCCCAGTTTAATAAAAAATTTAATTTCGGTCTGCCAACTTGTTGATCTTGGTTACAAAGTTGTGTTTGAGAAGAAGTTTTGCAAAGTGTTCATGAATCATGACTTCAAATTTCTGGCCAAAAGAGTAGGCAATTTATTCCAAATGGATAATTGCATATTTGGTGGCATAAAATCTGTTAATGCACTAATGTTGGCTGATGTAGAACTGTGGCATAACAGATTAGCTCATACCCATCATAACAATGTAAAATTTTTGGCTCAAAAAGGATATATCGAGTGTGAAGTAGATACAAATGCTCAACATTTATGTGAAGGATGCATGATGGATAAACTGAGCAGATTACCATTCTCAAAGTCAAAGAAACGAGCTGAAGGAGTACTAGATCTAATCCATACAGATCTTTGTGGCCCTCTGAATAAGAACAACAGAAATGGGAAAAGATACTTTATTAGCTTCATTGATGATCATAGTAGGCGCTGTAAAGTTTATGCTCTTGCAAGAAAGGCTCAATCTCTTGACGCCTTAAAGCTCTTTATTGCAGAAATGGAAAGGCAAACATGAAGAAAGGTAAGGTGCATCAGATCTGATCGAGGACGAGAATACTTATCTGAACACTTTAAGCTTTAATTTTGTATGTCTCGAGGAATTAGAAGACAATTAACATGCAGGTACACACCTCAACAAAATGGAGTTGCAGAAAGAAGAAACAAAACCCTACTTGATGCTGTGAGATCAATGCTGAAGGGCTCTGGATTACCAAACAATCTCTAGGAGGAAGCTTTAAATGCAGCTGTTATGATACAAAACAAAATACCTACTTCAAGTCTCAAAGGTAAGATCCCTGATCTTGTCTGGTTCAATAAGTCTGATATAGATTACAGTCTCTTCAAAGCATATGGATGCTTAGGTTACGTT
>JAANSK020276591.1:0-11260 GCA_011763485.2 Isoetes engelmannii
GGGGGGGTGTCCGGGGGGTTTAAGTTCAATGGTTCAATTTTTTGATGTCACAAATGCTACTTTCAATAGTTTAATATGTCATATGTGTACGAAATATGTAAGGAATGTGTATGATATGTGTACGGAATGTGTATGAAAATTTTTGGGAGCCCCTTCAGGGCCAAATGATTGACTTCCCAACATGGAAAACAATATATTACAAATGAAATTGGTAAAAATGGAATTCACAGTAAGTATAATTATTTTCTTACTTGCAGTAATGATAAAGATATTTAGTAGTAAACTTGAATTTGCAATAAATAATTCAGCAGATTGATACCTAGTCAAACTTTTGCCCAATCTTGGCCTACATGTCCTACTTAAAGTAGTCTCAGACTAGGATGTCTTGAAACAAGAATCTCAGCACCTAATTGACATATCGCGATGTACTTTTATCATGGAAAAGAAAATCTCCATTTGAGTAATGAGTGTTCAAAGAACAAGACTAGTCATCCGAAAAAGTCCCTGTTAGGAATGAGGTTTGGATTGGGCCACATATAGGAAGAAAGTTAATCTTAATGCAAGGAACTAAGATTGCTCCATCGTTGGAAGACACATCTAGATGCTCCTTGAGAGGTACGACTATTATTTCCAGAACCTGGGATTTGAACCCAGAAAATAAAAACAATTATCTGCCACACTCTACTAGCCTCCAACACTAAGCATTATGCGTCCAAGGATCTCATTCTAAATTCTCTACTCCGCTATATTATGCTAAGCCTTTACCAAAAACCAGCAGCCGAAAATCAGAATTTGAGGGGTCTAAAAAAAGTGAGGCATGTGCCTTGCATTGTTTTAATTTAAGAAGGGGCTCAACACCAACCTTACTGTATGCATGCATTGCAAGCACTGCATGCATGCAGGCCGGGAGCGCATGCAATGGATACGTTGTTTGTGCATGCACCGTGCATGCCAAGCATGCATGCATTGCAAGCATTGTGTGCATGCAGGCCGGGAGTGCATGTATGCATGCATATGTATGCATGCAAGGAGTGCATGCAATGCATGCATACATTGTTTGTGCATGCATCGTACATGCCAAACCTTGCATGCACCAAAGGTTTTGAGCCCAAACAAATTGAGAATACAATGCGCGTTCTAGAAATATTGTGTATATACACACACAAACAGGCCAACATAATCATATGGAAATCTTAGCAAATTCACCGTATTATTATATATGTTTTGTGCGGCGAACTATTTTTTGTGCTATAAGACTCTTCTGTGTGTTAAATTCTTGAACTCGTATCATGTATATCCTAAGGGATGCTGCCAAGCGGGATGACGTTAAAACTACTAACTAACTAACTGACTAACTAAGTAGTGGGTATGAAATTTAAAGAAAAAATGGTAAGACTGAATACTCATGCAACTTGAGCACCCGTTCAAGAACTCAATCTCATAGCTAGGAACAAATGGACAAGCCCATTCAAATAACTTTGCCATCTTTCCTCTTATCATCCTCAACAACCATTGATATTGGGAGATGGTGGACCATAGACGTCTAAAAAGCTATGGATACCCAATATAGAATAGATTTTTTATCGTTCACGTAGACGAATTGGCCCATGGGACCTAAACAGAGAGCGATTACTGTCAGGATTAAAAAACCCACGCCCCAAAGGGTTTTCGAGGGAAAACCTTGGCAGTAATAAGTATGTTGGCATAATCATAATCATACTATACAATAATATAGTACCATTCAATACCGCACCGGCGGACACAGCTAAGTCCGTGTATCCATCACCTCTTGAAGATATGCGCCCAGCAATCCCACGAAGGTCGTGTTCAATAGCTCGTGCAATGGCTGGCCAGGCACAACTAACTGAACATACCGTGCACGGATATGACCGAATGCTGAGCAGTTCTAACGTGCATGGCATTCATCTTCAATGGCTTCCTGTTGGCAACACTAACAGATCTTGTCCTTATGATGTTCTAGGTATTTATACGGCTATATACATGCCACGTCACCAATGATTAAGTATTCATTAATCATCGACTAATCAAAGGGTGCTAGTATTTATTCATTAAGCATAATTAGCTATGCTAATTTGACACTTTAAAGTATTAAAGCCTACTAATTCAATTAACAAAAGCATTACTCATTAGTTAATTAGTGATTAATTAGTTTAGCAAGCCCCACTTAGCCAATTTCGATTGGCCAAGAGGAACTTGCCAATCTTGGTTGTAATCAAGTAGAAGGCTTGCCTCCATTCTGTCCCAAATCGATTTGGAGCAAGGAGCAGTCCCCTTGAGTGCCTCAAGCAGCCCCCTTGAGCGCCCAGTGTCAGTTGATCCCCAGCTGATCAAGGATGAGTCGTCTCAATGGTTCTAGTGATGATACGGGTTAGTAGATTACTCTATTCGTTCTCTTTGATTAAACTAACCCTTCTTTGAATTAGATGGATGATTAAAGTTATGCTTTTGAATCTAGAATTATGGATGAGTTAAGGAGTCTGAATTCGTCTCCTAGATTAAGGGTTTAGGGGAGGGTAGAGGCCTGAATCAGCCTTTAGGATTGTAGCATATGTTCCTAGATTAGACCCCCTTAAATTTCAGTAAGTGCGGCCTGTGCATAGAGCCCACCGGGCTATAGATGTTATAATGTGGTTGAGCACTATATAAGGGACTTGATGGTGAAGTGGTACGGGATCCAACTGAGGTTGGTGAACGTTTTAGTGTGCTAGGCTTATAGTCGTTCACTGCGTGTGGGCCGGGTATGGGTCTGACAACCCCAGGTCAGGAAGGCATCTGTGGATGATTCTTGGGCTCGATAGGTGCGAGTCGGTCGTATGGTGGCTCGACCTATGGATTTTGTGGGGTTAAGTAGGGTACGAGTGTGGTTCGCCTGAGGGGTGCCACATTCTCTAGCCACACATGGAATCACCATACTCCTGGGAAAGACTTGTCTTTCCCTGCCTCAGACCGGAGAGATGCAACCCGGAGTAGGTCTCATAGGGTGACTCCGTGAGATTTACGTTTCCGGTAGGCTATAACCACATTATAGCGTGACTCAACCTATGTGCAAAGCATGCACAGGAGGGGCGGATGGTGTGGACTACCCTAGCCAATGTTCTTATGCCAGCCAAAACCATTGCCATGACTCTGTCTGCTGTATTCCGAGCCACTGGTTGTCAGTTGACTCCATGGAGTCAGAACCTAGGGTAGAGCCTTTATTTCAGCATATTTTGATATATTATCATGTATGGTGATTATTTGGATGATGGAGGGGCCACCCCCTTGGGGTGGCATATTGATATTTGTGCTTGTGTTAACATGTATGTACGCTTCCGCCATCTAGGATATCCCAGTGAAGGAATGGGAGGCCAATGACACCTCTGTGTCCTTCCTTCGGGTGCTTGCTCATCCTGAGTATCCCGGGGTAGACGGAGGGCCTGACTCAGTATTGAGTTACTAAGAAGGGGGATTTCTCGTATCTATATGATGGGAGCACCGTATAGAGCCCGG
Organism: Isoetes engelmannii; assembly: GCA_011763485.2. Classification (NCBI taxonomy): domain Eukaryota; kingdom Viridiplantae; phylum Streptophyta; class Lycopodiopsida; order Isoetales; family Isoetaceae; genus Isoetes; species Isoetes engelmannii. Next base: position 3,511 of record JAANSK020276591.1, read on the forward strand.
GAGCGTCACAGTGGTATCATAGCCATGATCTCGGTAGACCGGATCATAGCACTGGCCATGGCCATTTAGATGACTAACTGCGTGTAAAATTAGGTTAGCCTATAGGTTTAGTGATTCGGAATGGCCATAACTTCTGTTAGGTAACTAATGGAGGAGATTTCAGTGCCAACGAGTCGGGGAGGGTCGAATTAGCTAGGAACACCTCTTACCCCCTTGGAAACACCTCCTAAAGGCCCAAAATAGCATGTTGCGCTCCCTGCCAAAACCGAGTCTAGATTCAAAAAGTTAGAACCATATATTGGCTAGGAGCACAATGTATAAACACGCGTATACCCGATGTATAAAAATAAAAAATAAAAAATTCAAAAAAAAAACCTAAACTTTAAAGTTTTTTGTTTAATGTCTCTTTTTTTTTTTTTGTACTTTGCCTTTTCCTTTCCCGCGCCGGAGTCCGCCATAGCCGTCATACTTCCCAAGCTCCGCCATAGCCACCGTACTTCCAAGCTCCGCCATAGCCGCCGTACTTCCCAGCTCTGCCATAGCCACCGTACTTGCAGCTTGTCGCCATAGCCTGGAGCTTGCGCCACCCTCGCCGCTAACCTGTCAGTGCCTTCTCACCTTAGTCGCCTACGACCTTAGCGCTTGCTTAGCCCTTTGCCATGGCCCGCATCAAGCAAACGATATCCCTGGAGAAGATGGCAGTTGATCTGCTCATGACGATGATAGACTCTAAGCTTTCCAAAGGTCCTGAGGACATAGAAGTCTACCTTCACCAGTTGGTCCGCAGATTTGTACATGGCATATCCATTCCCTTTCCCATCTTTCATCTGACGGCTCAATTCTTGCGGAAGTTAAACGCCATTGACTAGAACTATACCCTGGAGATCCGGCCAGATCATGTCAGACACCTTGTCCCATACCAACCTCATGTGGATCAAGAGGTGGGTCCTGCAGAGTTGGCCCGAGTAGAGACATCTCGAGTAATGGAGATAGCGAAATCGGACGATATCCTCAACGAAATCAAGGGTGATGCTAAGACTAGAGGTCATGCTTATGTATATTTAGGGAATGGTGAATGTATCTTTGAAGGTGAAACATATGATGTCCCTGAGTACTTCTATATGGAAGGTACTCATCAGTTTAAGTGGGGAAAACTTCCTGAGGAATTGCCTGAGGGATTCCGCTCAGACAGGTGAAGGCTCAAGCCGGATCCTTGGATCTTGAAGGAAATTCAAGACTACCCCCAAGAAGTTGAGGAAGAATTACAAGGTTGGTCTTGAAAAGCTTGGCAGTACCGTGCAGGCTAGATCGGCAGAGCTGAGGTGTACCCTACTTCAGGACGATCATCCTCAGGTTGATGCCAAGACCCCGAGGAAGAGGCCATACAGATATAAACCTGGTACAGTAGCTCTACGCGAAATCAGGAAGTATCAGAAATCTACGGAGCTATTGACCAGGAAGTTGCCATTCCAGCGATTAGTACGTGAGATTGCCCAACAATTCCGGACTGACCTTCGATTCCAGCTCCTCTCCATTCTGGCACTCCAAGAGGCTGCAAAGTCATACCTTATCTCTTTGGGGATGCCAATCTGTGTGCCATTCATGCAAAGCGGGTGACGATCATGCTAAAATATCTGCAGCTGGCTCGTAGGATTCGGGGCGAGCATTCCTAGCTATGTTTATTTTGTGATCTGTAAAATTATGTACAAATACTTTTTGTATGAATATCAGAGGCAGAATACGCCCTTTTTGAAAAAAGAAAAAAAAAGTGTACTTGTAATTGTTAAAAATTTATTTAATTATTATTATTATTTTAAAAGTTTAAATAATAAAGTGATGTGACATGACTTAACTTTTTCTATAAAAGCTAGGGTTCCCACTTATTACCTCAACGAGTTTTTCATTCCCACCTTCTTCGACGAGGTTCTCTAGCGCCTTACTACTTCATCATGCCGCCAGTCAGCCCAATGGACGCCACCAATCGCCTTGCTTGGTATGAGGCAGGAGAGCATTGGGATCCTCAAGTTCCTTATGATCTCCTTGACCATCTTCTATTGTTCAAGGTTGATCTCATCTCCAACATGCAAGCTAATCCAGAGTATGCTGGGTGGCTTGAGTTCTATGCAATGGAGATGGTTCCTCTCTGCTACAAGGTAGGTGACCCTCCCATGCTATATCTTAGGAGGACTGACCTCGTACAGATAATGGGAGATGATACAACCGCCTCCCAAATAGTCTATGGTATTCTCTGACGAGGACGAGACCAACCCATTATCAAGCATGATGGGGACATTCTTTTCGAGGTAAACTTTGCCTTGGCCATCTTGATGGATAGGTATATAGCAGGTGTTCAGGAAGAAAAGCAGCCCAGTCAGGTTAGTGTTGAGGCTGACCAGGATGATGACGAGTTTGTCGACCTCAATGACTATCACAGATGGAAGCAACTTGTCCACGAGTTGCCCCACCAGTTCGGTCACAGTTACAGGTATGCTAGCTTGGAAGTGGTACCCACTGCCTATGTTCATGGGAAGGAGTACATTATCCTTGATGATATTTTGGGAATTTATCAGGCCAGGGGACTTTTTCGTTCCCGAACCAAGGCTGATATTTTGTATAGGTTGGCTGAGTATTGCATGGACCCCTTTATTGATTGTGAGAGTCCACAGCTTCCACCACTGGTCCAGCAGGCCCTAAGCTGTCGTATGGAAGATTTTGACCCTGTGGATACCCTGGTTAGCTTACGCAACTTTCTCTTGGAAGCTCCTCCTCCTTCAGAACCCGACATCACTGCTTTTACTGCCACGGGTCCCCATGTACCTGCCATGAATGTTGTGGAGGTCTCCGACAGTCCGGATGAGGAAGGTGAGCCATTAACAGAGGTCACCAAGGAAGAAAAGCAGGAAGTTAAGGAAGACATTGAGGAAGACACTTTGACAGTTGACCTTGAGAAGGAAGTGCAGCATCCAGCTCAAGGGGCAGTCAACACATTAGCCAAACATCAACCTCGGTTCTTTCTTTCAGCTTTCAAGGAAAACCAGGTCCTTTTTCGGTCCTTTTTGTTGCTAAAAAATTGTCCAAGGAGGAAGAGGCATCTTGGTGGGCACTGCGAGCACTTTCTGGAGCAGCGGGCCATCAAAAGCTCAATAGCCAGCAGCTTACTATTACGTTGGTCCGCCGCGATCTAGCTTTGGTTGCATTGGGCCAGGATACACCCGAATGGATGAGTATGAAGATGGTGACTGCTGCGCCTCTTGCTACCTATTGTCCACTGGAGATCACAGCTAAAGCTGCTGCTACCGTCGATCTTGTTGCCGCCCTGCTGCCTTATCGACCTCCTGCAGTCCCTTCACAGGATTTTTCTAGAACCAGACCTAGTTCCTGAGCTCCAAAGCAGATTGTAATTTTTGTGAATTGCCTACTTTATGAAATATAGCCTTTATGGCTTATTACATTTTTTATTAATATAATATTTTATGTGAATTGCTTCTGAATGAGCTTTTTGAGAATCAAGTTGAACATAGATCAGTCCTGTATATGTTATTCAAGTTAGTTACACCAATGAATACTGCATATGCATGTCTTGTTTATAATCAATTTTTTTTTTCTCTTTATAGATGAGGCTCAGAATGCCGATTGGGCCAACCCCATTGATCCCGAACGTTTGACTCCAGAGCAGGAAGTGATTCTCATGAAACATCATATCGCAGAGCTGCAAGCCTATGTCTTGCAGTGATAGGGACAAGGACTGAGACATGCACCACCTGCACCGCCATCTTATGCAGGAAACTGCCAGCATGGCCATAGGAAGCGCCTACGTACTCCCGCAACTTCCAGCTCAGGATCAGAATCTAGTGACTCCTCGAAATCCTCTGATTCGGAACCTGATGCTGCAAGGGCCAGTAAAAAGGATTATAAACAAACCATTGATGCAGCAATGGCCAGTGTTTGGAAAAACAGAAAACTTTCACAGTTTTCTGAGAGTCCAGGTCGGGCGTAGACGCTGAGTCATGGCTTGACGAGATGCGTGAATTTGGACATTCATATGGAATGACAGACCATGACATAAGAGTTGCCACCACCAACCTCACTGGTGCAGCTCGTATTTGGTGGAAAGGATACGCACGGGCAAATGGCATTACCAGGACTAAATGCTGATTTAAGAAGTTTGCTAAAGCCTTTAAGAGCCGTTATGTTCCCAGGGCTCACAAATGCCAACAAATCCAGACTTTCCATAGGCTCGAACAGAAGGGAATGTCAGTTCAGGCATACACAGACGAGTTTATGCGCCTGAGGCTGTATGTGCCAGGCATTACAGAGCACCGAGCTGTTGAGGGCTATATTGAAGGGTTGTCTGGAAACCTGAAGAAAGTTGTTCGTGCTATTGATCCCACAACTGTTGCAGAAGAGAAGAAAAGGCCCTCAGCCTAGAGGAGGAACCACCTAGGGCCACGTATCAAAGAAACACCGGTTATGGAGGCGGAAAACCTTATGTTCCATTTAAGCCCCGCTCACCTAGCCCAGGGCCTGCACCGCAGCCTTCTTATCAGCGTCCTGAGAAAAAGGTGATTCATTAAGCATAATTAGCTATGCTAATTTGACACTTTAAAATATTAAAGCCTAAACTAATTAATCAATTAACAAAAGCATTACTCATTAGTTAATTAGTGATTAATTAGTTTAGCAAGCCCCACTTAGCCATTTTTCGATTGGCCAAGAGGAACTTGCCAATCTTGGTTGTAATCAAGTGGAAGGTTTGCCTCCATTCTGCCCCAAATCAATTTGGAGCAAGGAGCAGCCCCCTTGAGCGCCCCAAGCAGCCCCCTTGAGCATCCGAAAAAGCCCCCTTGAGCGCCCAATGTCAGTTGATCCCCAGCTGATCGGGGATGAGTCGTCTCAATGGTTCTAATGATGATACGGGTTAGTAGATTAGTCTATTCGTTCTCTTTGATTAAGCTAACCCTTCTTTGAATTAGATGGATGATTAAAGTTATGCTTTTGAATCTGAAATTATGGATGAGTTAAGTAGTCTGAATTTGTCTCCTAGATTAAGGGTTTAGGGGAGGGTAGAGGCTTGAATCAGCCTTTAGGATTGTGGCATATGTTCCTAGTAAGTGCGCCTTGTGCATAGAGCCCACCGGCTATAGATGTTATACTGTGGTCGAGCACCATATAAGGGACTTGATGGTGAAGTGGTACGGGATCCAACTGAGGTTGGTAAACGTTTTAGTGTGCTAGGCTTATAGTCGGTCACTGCGTGTGGGCCGGGTATGGGTATGACATCCCCGAGTCAGGAAGGCATCTGTGGATGATTCTTGGGCTCGATAGGTGCAAGTCAGCCGTATGGTGGCTCGACCTATGGATTTTGGGGGGTTAAGTCGGGTACGGGTGTGGTTCGGATGAGGGGTGCCACATTCTCTAGCCACACATGGAATCATCATATTCCTGGGAAAGACTTGTCTTTCCCTGCCTCATCGGACCGGGGAGATGCAACCCGGAATAGGTCTCATAGGGTGACTCCATGAGATTTACGTCTCTGGTAGGCTATGACCACATTATACCGTGACTCATTCTATCCGCAAAGTATGCACAGGAGGGGCGGATGGTGTGGACTACCCTAGCCAATGTTCTTATGCCAGCCAAAGCCATTGCCATGACTCTGTCTGTTGTATTCCGAGTCATTGGCTGTCAGTCGACCCCATGGAGTCAGAACCCAGGGTAGAGCCTTTATTTAAGCATATTTTGATGTATTCTCATGTATGGTGATTATTTGGATGATGGAGGGGCCACCCCTTGGGGGTGCATATTGATATTTGTGCTTGTGCTAACATATATGTACGCTTCTGCCATCTAGGATATCACAGTGAAGGAACGGGAGGCCAATGACACCTCCGTGTCCTTCCTTCGAGTGTTTGCTCATCCTGAGTAGCCCGGGGTAGACGGAGGGCCCGACTCAGTATTGAGTTACTGAGAAGGGGGATTTCCCGTATCTATATGATGGGAGCAACGTATAGAGCAGGGGAGCATCACAATCCTCGCGTGCCTTCCGAGTCCATCGGCCTGTCAAAATCCGGAGGCGATGTCCACCCGTTCGGATGGAAGCTATCAGTCTGCGCTTCTTCATAGGCAAATGAGTACGCAAATAGTGTTGTGAGAGATCATGCTCCACATGACTTTTTCATGCTCTAAATATCTAAGTCCAATATTTGCATAGGACTTTATGACTAGATTTAGATTATGCACTCTTGAAACAATTTATACTTATATATTTACGATATTCTCTATGATCTGGGTGAGGAATTATGGGTTCGTGCTATTAGCCAAGCAACTTATTCTTTCAAATTATGGCATCAATCTTTTTGGTTTGAAGAATATCACTTTAAGAGTTCTAAACCAAGGAGGAAGCAGCCATCCACTGAAAGATATTGGAGTTCTTTTGTTCTCATACATATACAGAGAAGAGGAGTAGACCATTGTGAACATTGAAAAGCCCTTGTTTATAGTGGGGGCTATCATTGTGTTTTTTATAGGTCATTTGTCGATAAGTGGCTTGTGCCGCCATCGAATGTGTAAGTAGAACAATGCTATATTTGGACGGTTTGACTGGTCTTATAAGAGAGAATAGCAGATCATTAGACGTTTGTAAAATAATTTTTAAGAGATCAAACTCAGATACTTTCCTACAAGATCATCGCATTTAAATTTATTGTTACTAAGATGTTTATCAAAGAAAAGGGCGTGCTTTGTTATATTAGCCTTTTGTTTCATTATTTTAAAGGATATTAAACTTTTGCTCATTATTTCGATCATTCCAATCTATTATTTTAATATAACATGCATCAATATAGGCAAATTTATTACTAGCCACTAATTTCTTTATGCTAGTAGCCAATCCATTACTCTAGTGTAATATGTAGCAAATTGATTACTAACCATGATTTTTTTATGATAGTAGCACCACCTCAATGTCATCAGTTCGAATATGTCCAACATTATTCTAGTAATAAAGACCATAAAATTTTTATTACCTCCATGGCTTCCTTATTGCTAGTCCCACATGTTACAGAAACTCATCGCAAATAGTTTGAAGTTTCATGTGGGTTGTTACCAAGGAGGGTGTACGATGGCCTAGTCTAAAGCTATCCTTTCTAAATGGGTAGACGTCATCGGTATGATGGGCTTCTCATCGCAGAGTAAGGGCCTCATGTCAACATTGATTCAAAGGCTCATGAATTATAAAGTTATAGCGAGAAGGCAATTAAACCGGTTTTGCCTTGGGTATTCTCTCAATCGTTGTTGAATGCTTTTCCTTCTCTATGAGGATTGTTGACAGCTTCAGATGCGGTCAGGCATCTTATTTGGTCATATCCCTTTCTTTCTTTTTTGAAGTACTGAGTCTCCAATATATTAAAAGAATAATAATATTACAAAAATGAGTGAGGAGGAAAAGGAGCTGCCCCGAAGGGACAGAAATACCTCAACAACACAACTCCACCAATAACAATTCCCGCCTCCCAAAACCAGATACTCAACATCACTATATCACGGATTATATATCAACCAACCGAGATGCCGGATGATCCATAACTCCCTGTCCAGCATCGCACCGAGGCAAAGATCCCCCAGCAGATGAGATGCCTCCACCAGTTGGAGCATGTACATTACCTCTCATATCCCTCTCCCCAGGATCAACTTCTAACGCCAAGGGATTGATCTCTGAGATGCGGTCCACCTTATCGGCCCAACATACCAA
>JAANSK020276602.1:0-20835 GCA_011763485.2 Isoetes engelmannii
ATTGTATACGGTTACCGCAATGTTTCTGGAGGTTTCCGTTATTGGACATGCACTTATGTTAAGATCGCGACAAAAAACCTGATCAGGAGTGTTTGTCTTGTCGGGATGCGGCAATAGTCGTTTATACGATTGATTTATGACATCCTCACATTGAGTCAGCCCTTTGGATAGACGAAGTGCAATGTCGTAAGCGACGTGCTGCTGATCAATCCCTGGAATTTCGGCGTGGTTGTTCATTAGGCCCATCGCTTCGCGAAGGACATCGATTGCTGCCTCTTCATTCGTTGCATTTGGCAATTGGGGATTTGAATGGAACCGTGAAAATGAAGACATTTGTTGACACGCCTGAAGGAAGTTATTTGAGAATCGCTCGTAGTATTTAATTGCAGGTCTACTAGTGAAGAAACCAGTCCAATAAGAGTGGGGATCGCTTCCGTAGGGTTGAAATTCATCGGTCTTTGTTGTCCATGTCAAATTCGCTTGATTAACAGCATATGTGTAACATGATGGCGTTGAATAAAAGAGATACATATTACTCGCGCGACTGTTAACGTACTTAATTAATTTATCCGTATTCTTAAAATCTTGGTGTGCATATACGCCTAGTCCTTAGAGGTGCTAACATCTTGATCTATGGTACGTTTTTTCTTGAGATTTTGGAACGTGTTTTCTGAATGTTAGGATATCTTAATATTGTGATATTTACATCTTGACCAAATCCATGAAATTGCTACTTTGTAATCCATGATTTCCGATATATAAAAACCTTGTTTTAAGATAATAGATGTTACGTTTATTTGATCCTTATGTCTGTATTTCTTCTCTAGAGTATTTATTACCCATCTATTTTTCCTTTCCTCTAGTAGGATATAACTGGTCTTTACCATAAACTTCACCTTATAAATTTAACCCTTTCCAAAAGAAAAAGTTTCGACCCTTTTAGGGCCTTATATTATCATTATTTTTCCTTATCATTAGGGTAAGTTTCGACCCGTTTTAGGGCCTTATATTATTTTTAGACTTTTTTCTTTTTGTTAATTAACAAGTTATTTCGAAAATGTTCTTTTCTCTAAATCTGTTGCTCCAGTTGAATCGCATCTGTACTGATTCGCATTCCAAAACTGGTCCGGCCAGCATAGATACTTACTCCAATCGATTCAGGTTCCGATTCCAGAACTGTTCCGGCTAGCTTGATGGCGATCTAATGGTATCCTCTTGCTTTTCATCTTCACGGTTATGATCAACGAATTGTTTTCAGGGTTTCTCTACATGTTGTGGCAGATCTTAACCTATTTAAGCAAGCCTTGGTTCTGTAAGATTTCATTCCTTGCTTCCTATTTAGCCATGCCGACCTCTACAATTTGCTTATTCTAGTTTTTGGAAAGGAAGAAGGGTGGCTTGAATAAAGCCACCATATTCAGATTATAGGAAGAGAAGAAGATGGCTGAAAAAAGATATAGTCTATTTGATTATCATAAACCTGCCATGGCCATAGCCACTGCTAAGATTGCCCCTGTTCCAGATTGTGTTGCCAGTTCTGTTAGTCTACCTCATGAAATTGTTCCAGGATTGTGTAATTCCACTGAAGCTCCACTGGTTGTAATTAGCTCGGATGTGCAAACTGCTGCCAATACACCGTCTTTACATGCTCATGCTCCAACTGGAATTGTCAACATTTCGTCACAGGTTTCTTAATCTTTTTACTTCTTTCTCTGGAGTTGCTCTTTTATGGCCTAGATCTGCACCTTGTGGGGTTGTTATACCTTGTTTTAGATTAACATTATTATTCATTATATTCTGTGGATCTTCTCAATTTACTCTTGTGCAAAATCAGCTAGGTTTAGACTTGTTTTTTGAAGCTTTGGTATCTAATTTTGGACTATTTTCAAGTGATATATTTCTTATGTTCAGTTAAATCATGTTAGATATGCCTAATTCTTATAATACATGGCTGATTTTACTACAAGAATGTGTACTCTCTAATTTTCTTTGGTATGGTAAAAGCTTTTGATCATAATTTACACTAAGTAATTATGGTGAAGGGCGATAAGCCGGTTTTGTCCATTGCTTACCTGTTAGTGGCTTGTGCTATTACCCATTAGGCTAATTAGTGCTTGGTTTCACTGCAGGTAACCGGACTAAACCCTCCATGCGTTTCCTTGGTGGTGGTTCGAGCAAAGATTATGCTCACTTCTGATGCATGTCCTCTGTATGATGATGTTTTTTTAACTTTTTCCTTAGGGAAGAACAAACTTAAGACCTTTAATTCCATTTGGAAGCCTAGACCATATATTCAGACCATTAAGACCTATAATTCCATTTGGAAGAATAAGCCTTCAAGATATGCAGCCTTAAATAAGATATGATGCAATACCCTATCCAAGCCTCAAGAAGGATCAAAGAAATTATAGAATAAACAAGAAAGAATGCTTGAGTCCTTAAAAAATATAACCACAAAGTAACAAATACTAAAGAACAGAATGGCCATAAGGATCAACTGTATCACAAGATTATAAGACTTAAGGAAAACTTAAGTATTAACCACTTTCTAAACTTAAGAACCCCACGTCATGGTTTAGATAAAAAAAAAAAAAAAAAAAAAATTCAAGACAGGATACTATAAAAGATAAAAGATATTAACCATTGGGAAGCTCCAGAAAATCTGTATACTTTTGGAAGGAAAAAAGCAAGCACAATGAAAGCAAATTTAGCTTAGACTTTACAAAATTACAAGGAGAAAGACAAGAGGAAACTAGATAGAAGATGAACTTAAACGTTGTAAAATTGAAGAAATGAACTATAACAGCTTAAGGATGTATTTAAAAACAATAGACGATTAACCAGATCAGCCCAAAAGGTATAAAAGAGGTTCTATAGAAGTTGTATATGATATAAGCTTAAAAGAAAACTAGTTCAATTGCAACTACAGATCATAGATAAACAAACATAAGCTTGTAACACCAAAAGATGTAGAGTTTTTCAAAGTTTATAACCAAGCTAAATGTGAACTCAAGATAGTTCTTCACATGGAATCAGAAGTTTGAAAAAATATCACCGTCATATGATAAAAGATCATGAGATTTTCAGAGTTAAGGAATAAGCCTTATGCAACCTTAATGGTCTGATTATATGGTCTAGGCTTGTATATCTCAGGTCTTGGGGTTTTTTTTTATGCAAGGTCGATCAACGACCTTGCAATATTTTATGGCTTATTTTAATATTATTTATAATTATTGGATGTATTTTTTTGCATGCAAACTCCTAAAATACGTTGCTTTTGCTAAATGACGACCACAGACATCTTCTACTTATTTCAAGTAAGAATTTATTTTTAAACCGCTAATAAAATTTAAATGTTTTATTTAGGTTAAAAAAATTTGGGGAGACTTGGACAAGGGCATGGTCGACTCCACCTTGAGTGGAGTGCACTAGGTGTTCCGGGTCCAAGCTCACCTTCTACTCTTGTAAATTTGATTAATGTACTTAGGTTTAAAAAAACTTGGGAGGACTTGGACAAGGGCATGGTCGACTCAACCTTTAGTGGAGGGGACTAGGTGTTCCGGGTCCAAGCTCACCGTCTACTCTTGTTTAATTTCTTATTAATATTAAGCTTTAGAGATCTTTTGGGATTGGATAAGGGCATGGTCGGCCCCACCTACAGTGGAGAGGACTAAGTTTACCGGGCCCATTCGCTATTTAATTGCTTATTTTCTCAAGGGAAAGCTTGAACAAGGACATGGTCAGCTCCACCTTGAGTGGAGAGGGCCGAGTGTACCGGTGTCCAATGCACCTCCTTTATATCTTGTTTGTTTCTTCAAGTTGTAGAAAGAAAACGAAAAAGAAAAATCAAACTAGCAGAAACGCAGGGTTGGGGAATAGAAAGAGCAAAGAAGGACTGAAAAAGAAGAAGAGAGGAAGCTTTACTAAGGAGCCAAACATGATGGGATTAAAGGCTAGTAGGAACCATGGTTTGATTTCTTTGTTGCATATGAACATTTGAAACAACTAATGGGCTCTTGTGCAAGTTATAGATTGTTTGGGGTAGATGATTTAGGAAGATGTGTTTAGGATGTATGTAGAACATAAACAATCCAAGTAGGAAAATTTTTCGCACTTGACAGGATTTTCTTATAGCAACTTCCATGAAGACAACACCCATAAACAATCTATGGTTACCACTAGTATCATGGCATAACCCTAAGCCCAAGAAAATGCAAGCAGATACGAAGAGGACCTATAACCATTCAAGGAGAGTGGGCCAACCTTATACATATTGAAGATTTTTCACACCTTATCTTTTCCTGTTAGACTTCTAAAGCAATGTAAATCTTAAAGAATGTAGCTTAGCAACAAAAAAATAGATTTTAAGTCGTATGAACTCAATTTCTTTAATACGACACGTCTCACAAGATCCGCAATCTATGAATAATGATTTTGAGATAAACCCAGTTCAATATTTGTTTTTGGTAGATCAGCAGTGTCAGTAGCAACAAAACTACCACTATTAATTGTGCTAAACCTCCATGGCATTGATGTTCGTCTTGGAGTTAGACCTAGTTCAAACACATTAGTCTAGATTAGTCTCAATTTTGAGCCTCTTCACTAGGTCGCACTTAAGGTGAAAAGTGAAGAAATTGTGTAGCAGTTCATGTCATGCCATATTTGAAAGCTAGTGTAAGAGCACAGAATTTGAGAACCTCAGCCTGCAGTTGTTTATGATCATTGATGCAGGATACATCATAGAGTGCAGAATCTCTATATCAATAATATGTGGGACATGCAGATGTTAATAGGCAAGGTGCATGTGTCTTACAAATGGTTCAGACCATTGAAAAGTAGGGGCTAATTATTATGTGAAGGTTTATAAAATTAGAAAGATATCGAACCATGTGTTTTTAACCCATGGTCTATTTGAAGGAAGCGAGATATCTGTAAACGGTGGCTCCTGGGAAAAGCTCGGTCCTGTAGCCAAGTACCAGCTAACAAATCAAAAATAGCAAGCAATCGAAATCATTTTGTATAAAGCAGATGATCGGATGAGTTCGACTGGGTCGGAAACAATGGTTCTTTTTAAGATCGATATTGCTAGCTTGGGCTGTCGAGGTAATACAAAATGATAATATGATATTGCTACAATGATTTCGGTAAAGCCAAGTGAATAGTAATGTATCCAATGGTTATATGTTGTTGAAGTAATAAGCGAAGTCTTTAAAAAAAAAACGAGTCATGAGGTTGATTGTTCTTGCATTCATTCAAATGCTTGTTGCTATATCTAAGAGTGTATAAGGTTGATTGTTCTTGCATTGATTTAAATACTTGTTGTTATATCTATATGAGTGAATACAATATCATTTTGTGTGACTAAATTTCTACAGAAAGTGATCTGAGGAATGGACACAATTAACAATATTGATATTGTGGATGCATCCCATAAACATATTAGTCTCAAGTGGATGTCCTCGTAAGAAAAAAGTTAGGTGGGGTATTGCTCGGGCGCTGTATAGAGCTGGGCGTGCGAGGGTTTATTGAGAGTGTGCTGTTTTGCAACTGAATGCTTGTATAGGAGGCACTTTGATAGCGGTTGAGAAGTACGTAAGACGTACTCCTTGTGCAAGTTCCTTTCTTATGCATTCATGAGAATTGATGTGTTGCTTGGGTGATCGAATGTCCCTGCTCCATGTGGTGTATATTCTAGGTATCGATTTTGGGTTGTGCAATGATGACAAAACTATACTCTTTTTTGTGTTTTGCATTGTGATACTTATAATTGCTTCAATATGAATTGAAATTCCTATGGCATTGCTTGATCTAATAATAGTTGTTATCACTCTAATAAAATAAAGAAAGATTGTCATTAAAACAAATTATGTTTCGTAAGTCTAGGTCAAGAAGTTATTGCACGTATTAGGCATAACTAATTAGGACATCGTTATGAGATATAATAGTCATGTATAAGAAGGTCAATTCTGTCAGAGTCGTCTTCAAGATACCACTTGCTCTAACATTTTGTGACTAATAATTTAATGTATGTGTTTAAGAAAGCTATATTCTTCGCGTGAGACGTGGTTTTATTTGCTAGTTATCATCCTCAGGCAATGTATGGATTGTGCATATAAAACGTGTATCCTAAACAAGCTCCCCCGAGAGTTGCTCGGTTATTTGTTCCAGTGGACAAATGCAAATACGAGACACTATACGTACATTGTGGATCTAATATGACATCAAAGCAAAATATATAATTAATAAATATAAGAATTGATAGAAGTAACTATGTGTTCAAGTGTGTCACTTTACCTAAGTATCAAAAAGACATAACTTACCTTATATATGTCTCAATTTACATGTCCTTTATACTCACGTCAATAAACCATTTGATAGTTCACTCTAAAGCTCCTTCAAGATTGGGCCTTGTAAAAATGTGGCCAACATGGGCCAAGAAAATACTATCTAGGTTAATAAGCCTTTAAACAATGCTAAAGTAGAGGACGACATTTGATCGTTCCGCCCTTCCATGTGCTATAGTATAGAATTTGAAGAAGAAAGAGCTTTAAGAAAAATATCTTACGCTATAACTCCTATGCACTTTGCCATTGTCTACAATATAATCAAAATGGGTTTGTATTGAGATGAAATTTATTACCATTTCTCCTTTCAAAAACCTTGCACGAAATGACTAGTTTCTATAGCCAAAATTAGGTTTCTACAGCAAGAGTCACAGTAAGTGGTGTCATCAGCTTGCAAGGCTGTGAACCACAATTCAAATCAAGTTCTTCACCACTGTACAAAACACATGAATCATAGAAAAACATAGTAGAAGAAAAATCCTACAATGCCACCTTAGGAAGATCATAAAATCTTACCTAAAGACTAAGGGAAGTAATTGCATTTAACTGATTACCTAGCTCCTTATGAAAGTCTGATTCTCTATCCTTCTTCAGGAGTTCAGTGATAGCAAATGGGAATCTTTGAGGTTTTTCAGTACACTATGGCAAGTTTCCACTCTCGTCGACAATATCAGATCAAACGTGTATCAATGGTGTTATCTTGCTTAGTTTCAGCCATAAGCCCTCTTTCACAACAATGTTTGATTTCCATTGTCTCAACCGTTGTAACACATTTTACCCTTCAACCTTCAACGCACTATTTTTCTCGTAAGTGGACTTTGGGTCTCCTCGTAAGTCGGCTTATCAATCATTCCTTTCTGCTCAAGTATTATTGCATGTTGTTGAAGCTCTGACTGCTGCTCCATTTGTGTATGTATTTTATCAACTGTCCCATTTAATTCGTGCTTGTTTTCTGCACTGTTAGGTCAGGGATGCACAAGGACTGTTCAATAAGCAAACTAAGGAATATACTGATCACAACATATGTTCAGGATGGTCATGTAGGGCAGCTTTGTGTCTTTGGAAAACATGGCACAGTGTGGGCATTCCAGCGGACGAAATTACTTATATAAGCATCCCGAATGTTCTGCCCTGCTCAACATGTGCAGAAATTGTGGTGGATTGACTTCAACTTCCTATATATTTAAGGACCCAAATAAAAATGCAGTCAGATTATTCCAAACAGAGTTACTTTACTAACTATATTGGATATCTGTTCCACTTCAGGAAGTCTATCCTGGGGTATTTCTATTCATGCACGAGTTCTGAAGTATGGGCATGCAAAAGATGTTGTTAGCAACGCACTGGGTAACATATACGGGAATTGCGGCTTCTTAAAAGCAGCTAAATTGCGGCATTACAATATCTCAGGACACGTCTAATATTTGTTGGTGGTCGCCATGGCAAGGACCTCTTTATCTTACTGATATCTATCAAGCCTAAATTCTGATACAGCAAAAATAAAAAATGAGAAATCTCCATCTCCACATGCGCTATGATTTGAAAGAGCTTACTTGAAGAATTGCCAACACTGACTTTCCCATATTAAGAGTGTACATATGCAATCCCTTGATTCCACTTGCAAGAATTTTTTTGCACATTTCTGTTCCAAGATGAATTCCATAAGCTCTCACTGCTTCCTCGTTATCTTTAATAGGTTCCAGAGCCGCAGTTACTTCATCAGGGATCTGAAAGTTTGTTTTTCCTAATTAGTACATAAAAAAAAAATTGTGTTTCACTTGCCTTGGTCTTGCAGAAGCCTGTCATGCGTAGAAAACCCTTATAGTTGTTTATTGGCATAATGCCAGGGATAATTGGGCAAGTAATTCCAGTTTGTCGGCAGTCATTGACAAATTTCAAAAAGATGTCTGTGTCAACAATTGTGTAACGATAAAGTCCCCACCTGCATCTATCTGTTGCAAAGTAATTGAGGTCACACTTTGAAAGTGTATTTTAACCAACTCAAAATTATCTAGAGAAGAAATGCTGTACCTTTTCCTTTAGATATGCCAAGTCCTTCTGATGATCTTCTTCAGTGACTCCAGGCCTCTTGAGACTCCATCAAAAGGGCCCATCTTGGAAAAGACCTCTTGAAGGTACTTCAATGTTCTTGCCCATCCAGCATCTTGAAACTGACACTGCAGAGGATTGAAGGGCTGCCTTGCTGATCGCATGTGCATATCTTCTGTCCCATCTTCCAAGGACAAGGTAACACCTTCTTCCGGACATGATGCTTCAGAGCTTACAAGCCATGCGAATTTCTTATTCCAAACTTCTGGCAATTTAACCTCAGAGGCAGTATCTTCACTGTCAATTTGATATACAAAAGGCAAAACTAGTGGTGCATCAACGTATACAAAATCCATTATGTGCTTCAGTTTTCTTCTTAAAGACGACATTCTTCCTTTGAAATTTGAAGCATTTTGACGAAATCCATGAAGGCACAAAATCTTCAGCTTCTTTTTTGTTTAGCTCCCTGTCATTTTAATGTCACATATGGTAACAGAAAACTTTTATAGAAACAATAAAATCACATGCAAACTTCCCAACAATTTGAGTTCTGGATTAGCTAAGATCTCTTCATTTTGCCTCGTCCCTTGACTCCCTCTACTCTGGCACAGTTCACAGACATATGCTGTGTCTTTTAACTTTAAGTCCTGCTATAACATGAATAACTGTAGTCAGAGTGCACGCCTACCTTTCGAAAAGGCAGTAATTAAATGCACAATCTATCTTTGAAACAAGAAATATGAAGATAGACTATCTTTGACACAGCAAATACTTTCTGCAATTGGCAAAATGGCTTTGCATAAATTGGAATGCTGATTGTTAAGCAAAATTCAAGCTCGTAAAAGAGAGAAGATATCTATGTGTTTGTTGGCATAAGACTAAAAGACAGAATCATTACATTGATGAAACGAATAGCTTCACAATCATCATAATGAAAATAGAACTCGCCAGATAATTTTGAGAATAAAAAGGAACCTATCAACCATAATCAAGTCTGAATATGAAATGCGATGCAAGTTGATCAAAAGGAAGAATTTAACAGAGTCTGCAAATATTTCTGTTGAATCGTAGATAAATCACCTCTGTAACGGAGATTTCAATTAAACATGCTGGAGAGTCAATCTCGTGACATAAGCATGAATGCCTTCAAAGAATTTTGGGATTTGCAGGGGTGAACGGAGTTGAATTTACAGACTTTTCTAATTTCTTCAGCCGTTGGATTGGAAAATAAGGGATCTAACGGCTGAAGTTCAATTTTGGTGATGTGGCATGCTAGATGGATAGCCTAGAATTGCAGCATTGAGGTCAGAGTAGGTTAGGCAACCCTGCTAAACAAAGGTCTCGATTAGTTAAGGGTTGAAAAAATAGCTTAGAATGGTTTGACTGAATATTTTAGTATTGGATCCAGATTATTATCAAATGTTTCCTATGTTTAATTTCTAGATTTTGCCTTGAGTATGAACTTCAAAAACCATATTTCAAAGCTTCTCAAAGGTATGAAAGTAATGCAAAACAAACCAAGAAAAAATATGAAGAACTATGGTTATAGAAGATAAAGATAGGTTGCTATGTCGATATCAATTACCAGTCCACAAGAGCTCTTATTTAAAAGTCAAGAGCGTCATCATCTTAACCAATAATTTAGAATACAGTTCGCATATACAATTTTCTATATAATAAGATTAGTTGGTTAGGTGGGGTTGCCTATCTAAAAGTTGATGTTGAAGCACAAAAACTAAGCAGTTAAAGGCTACTTTGAATGTATCTGTTGTCCATTTACACCTTTCAAAAGTTATGTCATAGAAAATAGGAAGCCAATAGTATCATTGTAGGGAGGAAAGTGGATAGAGTCATTGCAATAACTAGAGAGATTTTCTCCATCCAATTGGTCTAATCCTGGACCATAAATAGTCCATGTACTATAACAGGAGGTTACTTTTAGATTTTTATACGTTTTTTCACATGGTTTTTCTATGATTTTATTGTTGTATTCGTTGAGGTGTACTAAATAGTATTTTTAGAAGGAAGGAAGGAAAGAAGGAAGGAAGAATATTTTAATGTCGCACCACAAAGGCAGCGTCCCAAGGACATGCGACCACAAGAATAAAAACAAGAACAAGAAGGGATCGAAGAGTGCATCCTTTATGGGTCGTTGATGTTTATTGGCTAAAACAATTCGAGGGGTGTTGTCTTTCTCTGCATGTGTTTTTGCATGAACATTGTGCATGTGTATGCATGCGCATGTGCATGTGCATGTGGTGATTCTGCATGTGCATGTGATTGTGATTGTGATTGTGCATGTTTGTGCATGTTCAGTGTGCATGTTCAGTGTGCATGTGCATATTCAGATGAGGCACAAAAGGGCAGAATAGAGAATATACACACATCTACTTCCAGGAAACATAATGTTGAAGAACTTCGTAGAAAGCATATTCTTGCTTGGTTGCAGCTTGAGCATTCTGTCTAATCTTTGCAATGGAGTTTGTACTTTCCTTAGAATCTATTTGCCTCTACATCGTCCAATTCAGCTGGCTATCATTATAGCTCAATACATGGTTCAAATTCCATCCCATAATAGATTGTGTATTCGATATTGTTAATCACGTGGTGACATTCTCTTAGTTTTAATACTTAAAAACACCTATGCTTTACTTGACTTTTCACAATCTCTTCTCATGGCTTTTAATCTTCGATTTTCTTTGTGTGGCCCCGAAGGGGCCCCAAATTTTTTTTATATAACACAAACTATTACATCCAACAATTTTAGATTAAATCCCCCCTAAAACCCCCTTTGGGTTGGGTGCATATTCACACGGGGGGTGACGTAGGGCAGCGAGAGCCTCTTTTATACTCCCTAAAACAGTATAACTCATGTATGCAATCAATACCATTGAGCGCAATACCTGAAACCTTATAGTATTTTGTAATTCTTGTTATACAGTATAAAAAAATTTGTATGAGCATACCCCACAAAAGAGGATCGCTATCCACGGTCCAAATCAAGGCATAAGTCGTGAGTATGCTCATCCAACAGCTCTCGTTGCCCGACAAAAGTTCACATTTTCAAAAATTATAGTCTTATCATAAAAGACGATCTATTGTAACATGGTTCTACTTCGACTACAACACTTTGTAGCAGCCACCATTGACTAAGTTTATGATAGTAAGAAATAAGTAGGTTTCTTCATTTTGTTTCTAATAAGACCACATCAAGGACCTCTATATTCTTTTTTATCATGTATTGTATTATCTAAAAGGATTATGAGAGAAATGTAGTTCAATAAGTTTATCTTTTATGTGAACTAGGAAAACAAATATAAAATGTAGTTTGGTCTATTTATTCATAGTCATGGCTAAACTTTGTAATATTGTCCTCAATTCATCAATAACCATCACTAGCTACATCATATAGAGTTTTAGAGCTATAATTGTGTAGTCACACCAAAACAAAATGACTAAGATTTCTTTCTCCAGTCGTTCTTTGCTCCCAATCCGAAGCGCCAAATGCACCTTTTCAACATTTTGATGTGTTCATCCTCTTATATTAGATCTTGTTTAGATCTAGATAATGCAAGGTTACACCCTAGTTACACTATATAAAAGTTGATAGAATAAATCTCTATATAGAGGTAAGTAGTATGCATCATTTACTACCTTTGTGAGATTTGTAGATGGGGTTTATTGGAACACTTTAACCTATATTTTTCTTTTGCATTCTGTACAATATTTTCTTTAGTTAATATTAATACTAATATAACCTATGAACATCTAAGTTGATATTAATACTAATATAACTTATGAACATCTAAAAAAATCCTTGGACTATAGTTCGTATTGTTAAGAACTCATTGTCACAAGAATTAAATCAAAACTTATAATAGTAAGAGAGAAATAATTTTCCAACCTCATGCAGCATTTTTAAGTAAAATAGGTTTTGTCGACTTCAACTGATATCAGATGATAGCGGCCAAACATGAAAACTTGCAAATCGATGTACTTTATTAAAATAAATCATTTGACTTCTATATTTAGCTAGAAAAATGAAGAATGCAGTTCTGGATTGCTGCAAAAATTGTCAATTTCACCAAGGTTTGAGCAATCATGTAATGGCCCTTGCCATTACGGGTTTAATTCAAATTCAACAACTCCTTTTAGTGAATTATCTATGGTTTTTCTATACATTCATTTATTTGAAAATCGAAAGTAGAAAAAAAAAAAAAAACCATAATCAATTCATACTGCCGGAGTCATATCACTTGTCTTGGAGCGTCATATTCAAGACTTAAAATCAGTGTAAACCCAGAAGCTGGTACACAGATGTAACCACTTAAATATGCTTCCATAGAACCAATTAAATCTTCACTTTCTTCTTCAAGATAATTTGAGAAGAAAGCAGCAAGGATATCAGTCATCTCTTGCTTCATCGCCGGGTTCTGGACACTGCATCTGGCGTTAACATAATTCCACAAATCTATCAATTCAAATGACATCATTCCTTGAATGCGCTCCATGCCAACTCAAGCTTAGCGATGACGCTCTCCCTCTAGAGCTACAACCACTGTGAGGGGGTTAGTCCTGGGAGACTAAGTGAGGGCATGGTCCACTTATACTTTATGCATATGTTAGATAGACATCACATTTCATAACAATAACAACAAAAACTGCAATATCAAATGCAAATAACGACTGCAAATAACCTCAGTCTTATTAAGTTATTCGTTATAGTTCTCCAGTTGGCAAAGCCATGCCTTCCAACTACTTCACCAGAATCCACTGGCTACTAATATCTTCACTGAAATCCACTAGCTACTATCCATGCGGGGTGATCAGTCCTCGCTTCTCACGCAATATCCATGCGTGGGAGCACTCCCGCCATTCCTCTCAGGCTCCACCGAGAGGCGGGTCAACGCTCTTTCGCACATCCAGCCCGATGCGTTAGTCGGGAGTGCATTCATTCTGGGTTTTAATGACAACAACAAGAACCAATAATATAAAACCCACTTTGGATACTAGCACCCCTTAGGAACATATCATAATTATGCTCTAAGGCTATACCATCATACATTGCTAGCATCACACAGCACATGCCATACACAAAGCAATTATGCAATTGCATTCCAAAATCCCATTCTCATAATAAATGGCATGTACACGCAATTAATATTCAAGAAAAACTCATTCCCCTAATAAAAAGAACTCTTGAATTTAATCAAGCAACTTCACACACTTTCATCAGTTTGCAACAGTACTGACCTCGAGCAAGGCAGGATGAACATAAAGACTTCATGTGAGAAGGAACAAGGAAACTCGATATGTGGTCAATGGATGGTTTACAATTTATTAAGGTAGGCAACAAAACGGAAGTAAGAGAGACAAGGCAATGGTTATTTCATTATTATAGCATTAGCCAAGGTTACACAAATAATAAAAAGAAGGGCCACGAAATCATTCAAGTGCTGATAATAGCGGCCTGGGGTCGAACACATACCCTAATGGCCTGTTCACGGCCAAGCAGGCCAGAATCAGCCCTAAGGTGCTTGCCACGGCCAGGCAGGCCGACTTTACTCTCTGGAAGATCTTTCCATAGCCAAACGGGTCTGACACAGGTTTTTAAGGTCACGGCCAGCAACCTCTTTAGGTTTTTTTGATAGCATTCAACGACTCGGATTCTTCAGGGTTTTGTTCAAGGATAAAATAGGTATGAGATGAACAGACCATCCTATCAATCTATACAGAAAAAGACAGCGTTTAAGATACTAGGTACAAACTGGTATTAATGCTGTAGGATGGATGGTTCTAACAAGACAGTAAGCAAGACCATCAGACACCAGACCCGGGGTTAAATTTTTGCAGATCAAGCCCTAGTTTTATGCATCAGTGTCCAGAATTGGTAAGGCAAATCCACCGGATTCCATGAAGGAAACCCAGAGAAAAATATACATATAGGCCAAATTCGGGCTCTTAGCAGGAAATCAGAACTTACAATTTTGTTTACAAATTTCGGAACCTCTTCAAGGAAAAACCAACATTTCTGCATGCAATCAACTGATTTCCAAAACCGTTCTTTTCAAATGCAAATACATCACACATACCATCCATATCAAATATTAAACTCATGCATCATACAAATCCAAACAATATAAGCTTCATAGCAAATTCCCACTCACAAAAACCGTGAATTCTTCCCAAATCCTTCGCAAATCTTCACTCTATCACTGCTACTACTCCAAATTCTTTCCAAAAACTTGAGAATTAAGGCCCAACTCTTCTTTTACATGTATCTATTCTTAGTTTCTACTTTTATGAATCCCTTTCCTATCCTTTTGCTCAAGAATCCCACGTTTCCCTCTTATTTTCTTTTCATGATTTAATCCACACGTATAATTATTTCCTTTTAAAATAATTAATAACTATAGGTTCGTTACAATCACCTCACCTCCGAATGAAGTCATGTCCTCATGACTTCAGCATCTATCCAAACTACATCCTCCATTGGATAACCTTGCCAATGGACTAAGTATTTCTTAATCTCTAGTGCAAGGTATGTCTGCTGCAGGGCCACAAGTCAATGAAGAATTTGAAGATGCACAAAATGAAGAGGATGAAGAAAGATTTGAAGATGCTAAAAATGACATGGCATCTGACAAGACTACAGGTAACAAACTGAGTGCAATTATGGAGGTGCTAAGAGGCAATTCAGATGTGTCTCTAAAAGTTTCCTGTAGCTAATGTTTTAATGTTCAGGTACAATTGTATTGGAAGAAGAAAAAGTTGAACAAGTAGTTGACAACTGAATTGAATCTTGTACCAATCAGGTCAATATTATTGAATTTTGAAGTTGTGTTTAATGTACTTAACAATTTTTTTTTAATTGAAGGCAGTATTTGTATTAAGTATAAAAAGGTACAGTAGTATACATGTATGGTACATGTATATTACATGTGAGTACAAAAAAGCTTTTTTCATGGAAGCATTAACCATTAGTCCTCCTTTTTGAAGAAGGGGAGAAAACTTTGAAATAGCCAAAAAGCTTATAGTGAAAATTAGAAGCTTGAAACGAGAAATAGTCTGAAACCAAGGCTGAAAATTAAAAACCAAAACTGTCCAGTTATGACCAAGGTCAAGGTCAAACTTGGTGATGAGCTATCAAAACCAGAGATCAAGATGTGGAGGCTTTATGCTTGTCCTTCCTTCCTGTGCCTCGAGTAAAATTGATGAAGTGACAAAAGATACATTCACAGTGCATCTGGCTGGGTTGTATCTTCCTGAGCTATCTTTTGCTTGGCATATGATGCCTCTTCGTGCATCATAAGAAGTGTTACAGGTGTAGTCACACATGCAGTTGTCCCCATGTCGAACAAGTGGAGCTTCTCCAAATTGGCTCAGCCATTCAACATCAGCATTGAGATTAATCCTATCCCACTTCAGGTACTTTCACAGTATCAACATATTTCCTGGAATGAGATGAGAAAAGAAACATTAGTCTATGTCATAAAGACTTGTTGGATCCAAGAAGCATCATATTTCGTTTGCTGAATGACAGCAAAGGGCCATATAATCTCTTGGTAAAAAATGATGGAATTTCTGGCCTTCCACATTCTCCACAGGAGTAGATAGATTCTCCAATCATTTGGGGAAATGGGAAATATGAGATCGATGAAGGGTTTGGTATGGAGATCAGGAATGTTGAATTCAGTAGCAGCCAATTCCAAAACCCATTCAACCCAGAGACATCCCTTGAAAAGATGATCCTCATTTTCAGGTTCCTGCAGACATCTATCACATAGATCAGAATTAGTCATTCCCAGCCTGAGTCTTTTGGTATTTGTAGCAAGGCCTTTCTGCCAGAGCTGCCAAATAAAAGACTTAATCTTGGGATTAATAGGAGAATTCCACATGAACTGCAAGTTTATTAAACACCTATTAGGATCAATGTCCCATTTCAGATGAAGGGTGAGATTTAAGTCCCGAGTGAGAAACGCGTAGGCTTTTTTAACCTTAAAGCCTGAAATGCCATTGACATGCCATTGAGTATCTTGATTGTGCCATTCTCTCTGGATGAGAGTATCTTTGATAGCTTGATAGATAGTTGCATGGTCATCCCCAAGGTGGGAGAGAGCTGAATTATGAAATTCTATGAAACCATGATCATCAAAGAGGTGATGAATATGAGTTACTCCAAGAGCAGTCCAAGTCTTTCAGATAAGAGGAAAGTGGAGGGCAAGACATATATTAGGATCATGGAGCAGCAGAGAGGGATTCCAGAATATTGTTTGGTCCCGAGAGAGACCCTCTTTCCAGGAATACATCCCTAAGACAACTTTCCAAGATCGAATCCGCTTCTTAATGATACCTGGAATGTTGTTAGGAATAGAGAAATCAAAATATAAGCTATGAGGTAAGAACATCTTCAGAGGTCTCCAACCAAAGGGGTGACATTTTTGAAGATAGTAATTGATTAAACCTGACACCGGATGGTTGATCAAGTCATTTGAAGCCATGTAGATGTACTTAGCTACAAGAGCAATCCCTTGCTTCTCAATGTTGATGATGCCAAGGCCACCATACTTTTTCTTCTTAGTGCACTCATTCATGGAAACAGGGATCCAGCACCTTCTACTTCCTCCACTGGCTATGAACCTGCCAATTATACTTTGAAGCTTGGAGGTGACCTTTTTGGGAGCCATCAAGATGGAGGACTGGTAAACATGTGAGGAAGAGATCACAGATTTAGCAATAATAGCTCTGCCATTCTTAGAGAGATATTTGTTGTTTAGAAGATCAACTTTCCTACTAAATTTATCAATTATTTCAATCCATAAATCAGAAGCATTGACTCTAAGAGCAAAGGGAATACCAAGAATCTTAGATTTGGCATTAGGGGGAAGGTACTCACAGCCAAAAGCCATGGCAGAATTACCTCCTCTTACCTGGTCTCTTGCAGTGAGTCTAGACTTAGATGGGTTGATTTTACATCCTGAGCAATGCCCAAACTCATCAAGGACTACTTGAGTATTAAGAATTGACTGATTCTCCATCTCGATAAATAGAAAGGTGTCATCTGCAAAGTGAGCATTAAGAAAAAATTGATCTCCCTAAGAGTTAGGGAGCTTCAAACCTGTAATTAAATTTGCTTGCCCAGCATGCTTAAAGGCACCATTCAGAGCTTCCATAACAATAAGGAAGAGGAAGGGAGCAAGGGGGCATCCTTGTTTGACTCCTCTCTTAATATCAAAGAAAGGACTGCACTCACCATTAATAAGAACAGCAGATCTAGAATTGTTGAGAATAGCCATGAAAATACTTAAGGTCTCCTGAGAGAATCCAAGTCTGCTACAACACTTAAACAAAAACTTCCAACTTACAGTATCAATGGCCTTGGTGATGTCCAGCTTGAGAAGAGGAGTATTCTGATTGGATTCTTTTGCCCAATGCATCCCAAGGACAGCCATAGCCACATTATCCAAGATATACCTATCTTTAAGATAAGCACTCTGAGTATTTGAAATAAGATCATCTAGGATATTCTTCAACCTAGCAGCAATACTAGCAGAGATAATCTTGTAGATAACATTAGTAAGAGAAATAGGTCTATAATCTTAGAAAGTAGCAGGTTCATCTTTTTTAGGATTCAAAGAGATGAAACTTGTATTAATCCTGCAATCTAATTCATTGCAAATATTAGTAATGGCATTGCCAATAATATCCCAGGTTTTCTTAAAGAACTCGACTGGGAGACCATCAGGGCCAGGAGTCTTACCATTATCCATACCTTTGATATTAGACCCAAGTTCCTCCAATCTGAAGGGAGCATTCATAAGCTGATTTATTTGATCAATAACAAGATTGCTGAGATGAATGAAGTTGTCAATATCCTGATCAGGAGCATCAGAGCAGTCCCCATGATTCTTGTGAAATGAGTTGTGGCAGCTCTCTTGAGTTCAGGATCTTCAGAAATGTCCATACCATCCATTTGGATGCTAAAAATCTGATTTCTTTTTCTTCTGCCTTTGGCTTTAATGAAGAAGTATTTGGAGTTAGCTCTCTCATCGTCTTTGAGCTCTTTAATTTTGGCTTTAAGCTGCCATCCTCTAGCAATCTTGAGCACCTCCCTTTCAATCTGCATTTTAGTATTATCTTGCTGATCCAGGGGAGAGTGCTGGAGTTGAAGTCTGAGATTATCAAGAAGCTGTCTGTTTTGTTGATGAATACGCTTTTCCCATATCTTTAACCAGTTCTTGATATTTTTTGCTATTCTGATCCACCAATCCATCCAACCAAACTGATTGGGAGGTTGGAGAATACTGTTCCATATCTGCTCAAACTCGTTCATGAAATCAGGATGGTCAAGAAGAGAAACATTAAGCTTAAAATAAGAATTTCTTCTACCAGAGTCCTGATTGCACTTAATCTCAATCAGCTGAGGAAAATGATCAGAAAGAGTGAAGCCATTTAAGTTGCTGACTCTGGTAGAGAAGCAGTTCCAACTCTTGAAGTTTTTGCACCATATTCCAGACCAGATCTCGATCACTTGCATTTCCTTCAGCATATTGTTTCCCAAGCCGGATTATTTCTTGTTGACAGGCCAAGATCTGGCCTTCCTGCTCGATTCCCATACATTCAATACAAGCTTTCTGTTGGTCCCGAATAATATCAAAGGCAACCGTCAAGTCTCGCATTTTCTTCCAGCCTTGATCTTTCCTCTCTTCCAGCTCAAGAATTAACTTCCAATCCCTATACTCCTATGAGTTTTCCTGTTGAGCTCGTCTGCATGCCGCCTCTCCTTTACACATCGTCTGTTTAGGCCTCATTTTGCAGGACAAGAAGATGAAGATCCGGGCTAAAACTTAGTTCTTGACAGGTTTGAAGGTTAAAGATCCGGCAGCAGAGTCAGATTACCTCTGAAGAACCCTCAAGAAGAACTAACTGGTCGAGGAAACTGTGGTTTCTTGAAATTTCTTCCAAATACCCAAATGAATTGATAGATCTGACTATCTCCCTGCCTGAATCAGAGAATGATAGTACTGCCAAAAGGTCTGTGCTGTATTTTTCCCTAAATCTAAAGAAAGCTAAGGTGCTCGATTTCCTAGATGCAGAATGAATCCAGTTGAGGATGATAAGCCGTACATATGGTGACAGATCCTCGAGTGTGAACCCAAGACCCTGGAGAATAGCAGGTGCTAGCCCTGCCACATCCATCAGCCTGGCTCGGATCTTGAGGCACCAGCCTCAGCGCCACTAGGAGCGCCCCGTCACCCATCCGGCCAGGTTTAGAAATCGTACTTAACAATTGTATTTCTATATCTATGTTTACTTTATGTTTTTTGACTGATAGGTATTTAGGACAGTCCTCTATGAAGAGGAAACTGCTCATTTTAGATGTTAATGGTGTTCTAGTAAAGACTTATCATAGGAACAGTCCAGTGCATGTGGACAATAGGTTGTACATTACAAAAACAAGCAAAAAATTGGTTGTCTTAAGGCCTAATGCACGAGAATACTTGAAAGCAGCAATTGTTCATTTTGATATAGCCATTTGGTCTCCCATGAACCAGCACAATGTGAATGAAGTATTAGATGTGATAGAACCAATCATTAGACGAGAGTTTGCATTTATATGGGACCAGTCTAAGTGCTCGGAGATGCCATTCAAGTGGCCAATTCAGTCCTCTAAACCATTGTACCTGAAGCCTCTGTCTAAAGTTGTAAGTGAGTACCCACAATATGACGGTTGCTGCCTATTGTTGGATGATAGCATTCACAAAACTTTTGCTTCTCCACCATTCACATCCCTCTTGATACCATCCTTCACACTTGATCCAGATGATACTCTATTGGACACATTCCTGCATGTGCTTGATGTTTCTCAGGTTGAAGACTTGTCACAAATTCTAAAAGCAAACTGCAGACCAAAAGATAACATAGAGGAAGCACTTCAGATTTTGAAAACAATGTCAAAGCACCATTTTGGAGAGGAGACCACAGCACTGGTTAAAATTTATTGCAATGGTCAGCTACAATGGTTAAGGAAGACTTATCCACTCTCAGAAAACAGTGACAGGGTACAAAAGTTTCTTGAGATGTAGGTTGTTCGTTGCAGATGTACAGACCACAATTTTGTAATACAAGCCACAATTTTGTATATGATATATAAAAACAACAGAGATGTTACAATAGGCTTTATAAGCCACAATTTTGATGTACTCAGTTTTCAAATCAATATAAATCTCAGTTTACAATGCTTTAATACAATATGAATAGTTTTGAATTAATACCTCTTGCATACAGTTTTCAGAATTCTGACTTCAACCTGAGTTTGGGAGGCTACACATAATTTGTTGGCAAGTGTCTTCAACCATAGTATGCAATCCACAATTCTCTTCATCTGCAATCATTTCAAAGTTAGCTAATCTGACAAGATGGCTGTACACACTAGCCACAG
>JAANSK020276603.1:0-11258 GCA_011763485.2 Isoetes engelmannii
ATTTCGACGGTCTTCCGTCGATTGTCGACTTCGCGAAGTCGGTATAGACGTTTACGATCGACGTTTGTACGTCGATGATCGACGCTACATCGACGTTGCATCGTCGATATAGACGTCGGTATGGCTCAATGTTTTTGTAGTGAGTGGCTTTTGCTGCGTTTCATTGACATGTTTTGATCGTATCTTTCATAGGCTATCGCCAGCTAATTTAGAAGGCCTTCCCGATGATAAGATAAACAAGATTCTTAATCGTCGAGAATATCAGCGACAGTATGCGGCGCGAAAAAAAATGAAGAAAATCGCGATGTCAGCCACAAATCAAATAGCCCCATGTCCAATTAAAGATTCCATGGAGGCCATATCAAATATGGCCTCCATGGAAAAAAATGACCAAACTACAATAATCCCCAACCTTGATGTAACTCATTCCAATGTTCCAAGTTGACATTGGCCAAGGCAAATTGCCATGATGCAACGAGACATGAAACCCGTGGGATATGAACCATTGAAATGGACAAGGAAATGTAACATATGTCACATTGACTTGCTTGATTCCGAGAGTATATCATTTTGTTGCAACAACGGACGGCGTCTACTCCCGTCCCTTGACCCTTTGCCTAAGACTCTAGAAGAACTCTACTCCATACATGAATTCTCTGATAGTTCATCGCAGACCCCAGAAGCTACTTTAGTGTCGATAGACTCACAGAAAATGACCAAACCATCGAGGACCACCCAATGGCAACAACATATTTCTTACACGGCTACAAACACCCATCACTGCCATAGCACGAACTCCAGTTGAAGCCCAACGTCATATGTCACATCACAAAAACATTAGACAAAGACAGAGGGCTCGTAAAAAATGCAAGTCATGGTATGCTCAATGCACGCCAAGTTCGTAACTGTCAAGCTCCTAACTGGCCAACCACAGCATGTAGGAAACATACATCCAATATCTCGAGTTGACTTCTTCCATCAACCCGAGAATTGGCCCTGGACAATCCACAGATGCCAGCTCTCACTCCGCCCCGCGTATTCAACAACCTTCCACAGTTGCTTGGGCCTCACCCTCGATACGATAGTCCTAGACCTGCGGACCGAAGTTTTCACACATGGACAGCTATACACAGCACTCACTCGGGTACGAAGAAGAGAGGACGTGCTCATCCTCCTTGACGAGAAAAACACAAGCAAGACTACAACGAACATCGTCTACAAAGAACTACTTCCATAAACAAGGTACGCATAAAAAAAAAAAAAAAAAACCACTCCACTTATCTCATGCCCAAGATGTAGATGGAACACCGATCCCCTCGGAGATCGATGCTCCCTCTACACCATGGGCATTGCACCAAAGGTCGCACTTGGGTTCAACTCCCATGGGTGCATATAAATTGTCTTCTAGTTTTGTATACGTACTCCCAATTCCAAACGTGTAATGCAAAAACTATAAAAATCTTATTTAATCTCAATTTCCAAAGGTCACATTTCAGTTCAATTGTAATGGAATCACAAGGCGCCGGCTCCGTTGTATATATGTATGATTATACATCAGAGATAGATGTATGGTACAATGATAAAAAAAATAGATATGCTTAGGGCTGGGTTTCGCATGTGGCACGGACACAACTCTCTGATACCCCAACTTAGCGCTTAACTTTGTGATTCCATTGCAGTAGTGGCAGTATGAAGCCAATTCGAAATGGACATTTAAGATCATGTTGTTGAGGAAATCTCTGGCAAATTCAAATTTTAAAGGTCAGGGGATCACCCCTGCCAAATAATCGAGTGCTTTGGAGTTAAATGGTAGAGTGTTTTGGTAATCGCTAATTGTGGAAATAGAATTAGAAGGCAAGTGCTAGTTACGGCGCCCATTGTAAAATTGGTTCATGCAGAACTGGCATTCATCTAACTTCCACAATCGAATCTGGCCCTTACATAAATAAAGATTCGGTTCATGGGTACTTATAATTTTTAATATTCTACTTGTAAATATAATAAAATGAAATATATTACATATATGGATATACATCAAAGTCTTAGACTTCCAGACGACATGTATATCTTCTAGTTGTCCTTTCCTATTGCTGGCATGGCCCAAAGGCTACCCTTCATTTGCCATACAAACCAAAAACTTCACCCATTTTAATGGGCAAAAATGCCCAAAACAAGTCCGTCAAGTTTGGTCCCCAGTTGGCATTCATGTGCTACCGTGCTGCCATATGGCACTAATCTAATCATAGCCTACTTAACATTTCAAGGGAGAATATGAAACACCATACAAGAGTCTACTTATAGGGAAGAAACGAAAGCACTTTGCTCACCCCACATTGACATCACGACACTTATTGGATTGCTAGTTGGCTTGCTTAAAATGGCCATCACGACACTTATTGGATGGCCCTCATGCTGGTAGTGTTGTTTAGATGGTAAAGGCTCTCAAGCAAGCAAGATTACACGGCTCATAGTTGGTCGATATAGCCTGAAAGGGCAACAATGGTTGGACGAATCCTCAAAAGCCTTGCAAGCCTCATCTAATTTCTCTGCTTTCCCATACATCCCAATGAGTGTGTTATATGTTATGACATTGGGAGTACAGCCAGAATGCAACATCTGCTCGAAAATCTTTTGGGTTGCTTCCAGTTTCCAGCTTTGCTTAGAATTAGAATAAATGGCGAGTGTGATAGAACTCCATTTTGCCCACTACAGTGTGATAGGATTCCACTTTGCCCACTGCCTTATGCTGCAGATACTGCATATAGCTTCCGAGACATTTTGGGCCATGCCTTTTGAATTTTTATTGTTTTATATTGTTTTAAAACGATTTTCATTCATCAACTTAGAGCTAAATTTTTTATTATACTGATCAGGAGGAGGACAATGATGAAGGCAAAAGAAATGAAGTTCGAAAAGATGAAGATAATCTTGAAAGTTGAGAGGACTAAATCTAGAGGACTGAATTTACTGCTTATGACAATGAGATTTGAAATGTATCTTTAGATAACAAGCATTAACTCAATGCTGAATTTCTTTGTTGTTTATAGTCCTTACTAATAGTAAAATTGGTTATTTGTTTTCTTATATTATCCAACTTCTTATTTTACTTTTGTTGTGCATTCCAATAACAATGTAGACAAATGCAATCCAACAACTATCTAATTAGCTGCAAATTGTAGCATATTTAATTTGTTGCTAGATTGTCGCAATCTCCTAAGTGGTGCTTGCTAATTCTTGATAAAGTTTTGATGCTAAATTGTCACTACTCTACTAATGGTGCCTCTAAATTTTGCGAATACCTTGTAGTTATATTGACACAAGCTTAACAAAGTTTTGATCCTAGGTGCCTCTAAACTTTGCTAATACCTTGTAGTTATATTGACACAAGCTTAACAATTTTTTCATCCTAAAGTGTCACTATTTCACTCTGAAGCTTGCTAATACCTTGGATAAAGTTCGTCATAAACCATAGAAGAGCTCAATGCAATGCCCATTGACATTCTTGACACTAAATTCTTATAATATGTGATGCTAATTTGTCAAAAAACCAGTTACAAGCTTGTTGGAAATTCCATTAGTGTCAACATTATGACGAATTTTTTCAGCCACAATCTCGACTCAACAGTCGTCACCCCAGTGACCAATGATGACGTCTAACATAGTGTCGGGGTATTAACCATTTTAGGAATATTAAAGGTTCACTTAGTGCCAAAATTTTTGACACTGTGCTCGACACTATAACCCCCATCCTCTTGTAGTGGTTCTCCTCAAGCTGCCACGCTCACACTCTTGGGCCTGCTTCGATACACGTTGTTGCCAAATGATTCGGCAATCGGTACTCTCGCGACAATTCGGGATCGGACAAGGGTTTGGCCTAAAATACGTTAGGGTTCATGTTAGCAGACTTGGCTACAATGGGAGGCTTCCATGTGGCAATACAACTAAGGGTGTGCCAATGTGTGTATTAGGTGTTCATACCGAAGGTTAGGTGTGGCCAAATACGATCTATACAAGTCATATACGGTGACTTGTATGGTGACGTGGCTGTAGAATATACATATTCATACCATATATATTCTAGTGGAATATCACACACCCCCCCCCCCCCCCCCAAAAAAAAGAAAAAGAAAAGGAAGCTTAATGATGTGCTTAGCATGCGCTAAAGGTAACAAACCTGCATCATCAACCTTATACAACTCAAGATTACTTTCATACAATCTAATATAACCATATAACTTCCACTATATTAAGTTTACAATGTAATTGTGAAGGCTATATTCACATCCATATACAAAATTATATAGCCGCACGACCATTGAGATGTCTGAACATGCAGCTTGGACACCAGCTGATATAAGCACAGACATCCGTTGGACTCCAAGTTCATTCGACGCTAAAATTGGCAGGACGGAGAAAGCCTAAACAATACTCAAAATTGGATATATACTCACAATGAGCGATCCTAGAGGAGTGTTGCCACGACAGTATGGATTTAGCGGCCAATTCTCCAGACCCTTCTGTCCATAGACAAGCAAGAATTTTGTGCAGTACTTTGTGATCTCCTCCAGAGTTCCACGACCCGCAATCGCACCATCTTTTATAGTAATCCTAAACGCCAGTATTCACACTTTTGTCTTAGAAGTTTGCTTGCTCACAGAGTGCCTATTTGTCTTACCACTCACGCATCAGAGGTTGGGTCCAGACAGGTTTCTTTCTAAATGCCACTCCAGCTTTAGGTTTATCCACGCTTGAGGCCATCATGCAAAAAGCATAGATGACGTCCACCTATTTTGCCAACCAACACCCATATAGCAAGCGTCCAGCGTGGTCTAGAAAATTTTCCACCCACTGAGCTTCTGCCTGCTTTTCTTCAAGGAAAGTGTCGTTTGGTGGGAGGGAGTGTTAATCCTGTGCTTCCAAGCACATGACTATTCCTAAGTTACAAGAAGGACAAAGGAGACAAAGGCAAGAACAAGCAACAAGAGGGCACGTCAACAGACATGTCTACGCCCACATCCAAGCAACCAAAGAGGAAAAGATAGAAAGGAGACCAAGAGTGATTCCTCCATGGTGTAACACTTCGCCCTGCGGTTGTAACTAGAAGTTAGGGAGCTTCTCCCGCCCGTCAGCAGAGATCTCGGGAGAAGGTATCCATTTGCAGATTCAACAGTTTTGCCATTATGGGCCCAAAGTGGTTGTACTCAATATATCAAATGTTGAAGGCTAAAAGGTCAGACAAGATTTGGTTGTCCTCTTGTTTCCGATCTCAGCCTTGGGCGAGATCCTTTTGTATCTCATCTTGTTGCATCAAGGGTCTCATATGTTGGCTCATTGTTTCTCTTGTGCTATTCAGTTTTGTTCTGTTTTCCCTTTTGCTCTCTTCTGTGAAATCCCACGTGACACTATGCTTCATGATCTCCCTGTTTGATTTTAGGGTCCTCAGTGCTCACGGAGGACTGTCTTGCAGGAGATCCCGAACCCAAGCCTCAAACATCAATGAAGCATATAAAAAAAGTTAGCATGTAAAGCAGTCACCAGAAAAGTTAGCATGTGAACCAAATGCAAGGAGATATTATCTATAGACAAAGTTAAATGTTGTGATTGCTCTCTTCATTCCAGCGGGGCGTGTAAAAGTTGTTGAATATTTAGTTACGTCTTGAATTCATTTCTCTATCACAATACATTTCTGAGCAGTCTCTCTAGTTCTAGTTTTGGGTAGTCTCTCTAGGAGAAATCTAATTTCTGCATACTAGTTTAGTAAAAGCATGTATATATGCCCTTAAAGGATGTGTATCTGCCCTTAATGTGTATCTACATAATTGTTTAATGAAAGCATGCGCATGCTACTCCTTCAAAGTAGCAAAACTGTCTATTTTCTCACAATATTCTCTTTCAAAGTTCTACATCTTTAGCTTGCAATTTGGAAGTCTTCTAATGGGTGGCTTTATAATTGATGAGACTTTTCTTCAACAGATTGTTTCAACTGGAAGTAGTATAGTTGCATAAATGAATTCCACAACAGGCTTACATTTAGATATGGACGAAGAGGTTAGAATGAATGAACCCTCTAAAATTAACAAAACTGCTAACCTCTGTACCGGCATCCCACAGCTTGGTGAGATCCGCATACTTTCATCCGGCGAGGTCTGCCATAGCTTCATCCAACAGACCGGCACTCCTGTCCTTGCCCGTAATTGCCCGAGGGGCATTTTTGTAAAATTTTGAAAGCCCAGAAGCATTTTCATCAATTAGGAAAAGCCTAAGAGCATTTTCGTAAGTTTCCCAAGAAGAAAAAAGGGAGGTTGAGAATAATTTCCATATCATTTTTGGATTGACGAAGGGCAAACCGTTTCCTTCATGGCCGATTAACCGATTGGCGGTCTTGGGGTTGGATTGCAGAGATATGTCTGATGACATGATTGGACGGCCCAGGTGATTTCAACACCTGTGCTAGCGTTAGAAGATGTCTTGTGTTCCGTCGATCAGCATTGGAGGTTGGGGTCGTTAGGGTCATATCCGGCCGTCAAGTAGCGGGCATGTGTTTCATTACTTATGATTTGAATCCTAGAAGGGGATTCTCTTGTGGGCGGCTTAAATTCGATTTGAATAGAAGCGCCTAATTGCCAACGAGACGGTGACTGAATAGATTATTTACCTCAATCGATATATTGAATTTGAATTGAAGGATCGAGCTGCATCGGCAAAGGGGATTCTTCAGGATTTTTATTCGTTGATCCTTGTAACCTCTACGCTTAAATGGGGATTATCAGAATTTTTATTCGATTGATCCTTGTAATCTCTATGCTGAAGTCCTGGCGCCGATTTATTAACTTGTTGCTCCATAATAGCTCTTGCTCTGCATTTTTCCAAAGCCACGCTCCTACTTCTCATCACATCAATTTCTTCATCGCATACTCTCTCTTTTCTTCATAAATCTTTGATTCCAGTTGATCTCAGATATGAAGGGGGGTGCACTCATATATAAGGGTGATAGGCCATCTGCCTTCAAGGGATAGCAAACCCACGTACACGAATCTTTAAGAAGCCATTTTTTACCTCTTTCGAATAAAGATTACCTAGGCTAGTGCCCAAAACCGTAGAAAAGGACCCCCCCTACCGAAAATATATGTACGTAGATGGGTCAAAAAAACTCCCTTTCCATGCATGCGGATAGGTTGTATGTAAACAACGGTGAACCCCATTTGTCAGAGATCTGCACAAACTATTCCAAATCGGTTGTTGAATCCTTTTTCCAATTTCATCCTTTTACCAGTTCTTCCATACTTGGTTCCCTTGAACTTATAAGCCTTTCACATCTTGCAGCAATTACTGCCCATTTAAAGCATCCATATTCGCAGGCTTTTCTACTTTTGGATCACAGACTGCCATAGCTTTACCTTGTTTTACCAACAGAATAGCCCAATCCAAGGTAGTTGGAGGGTGATATTGTACATCAATACTATTTCTTTTACTCATAATCTCAAGCAGAGGACAGAGATTGGTCTTGTTTCAGTCTGAGATTTAAGGGCAACCCATAGTGCGCAAGCACGTTTTCTTAATTAACCTCTGGAGGGTTCGTGCCATTTGTCCTTTATTTTTTGTTGCCTCCTTCTGGCTGGTGGGTGGGAATATGCCGTGTATATGCCAGTGTATCCTCGGATATTACCAATGACTGGCTTGAACCTGCTTGCATGTTTTTCTAAAGCTAAGTGGATTTGGGAAAAAATACTTTACATTTTACATTTGCCACTACATGCTGCAGTGATCCTCATTAATTTATGCATAGCATTGAATTTTCAGATTTGGATGGTAGGTTACAAGGGTTCCCCGGTATTTCCTGACCCAAAGACAGATGTGAAGTTATTCAGACCAAGTTATGGAAGACAAAAGATGAGGCAAAAAGGAGTTTGCTACATGAGCAAAGAAGGGCACACAGATTGGAGTAAATTTCTTATTGTTCACAACTGGTCATGGAGGTTGTACTCCCATAGGTATCCACAGATTACCATACGACAAAATGGTAAGACTAGGCTAAGACAAAATGGACCAGGCTAAGACAATGATTCCAAAGTTGCAGCAATCGATCTTCTCTTTGAAGGCACAAGTTGAAGACATCCCTAATATGTGCTATCACACATGGCCATGATAGGGGTGCATATTTCTTCTTGAATCTTGGCCAGATAACTCAAATTTTGATGTTGGATCCTTGACTAGCATCTTGAAAAAGCTGGAAGTGGTGCGTGAACATGGTGGGGGACATCTATCAACTCCAGATCCTCCCACGTCATCATGGGCAACTGCACTAAGAGACACCACGGCACTCACCTCGAAGTTGTCATTGACCAACTCTAGCTTGCTAGATATTTCAATGACACCAGATGGACCATCATTCAAGGCCCTTCCTCGAACACTCTTACTCCAACTAGACAATGCATCTGGCAAGAACAAGAATAGGTATGTATTCTCATAATTGTCAATACTTTTCACCCCAAAAATGTACTTTATCAATAATCATTGAATACATGTCTTTGTAAAAGACTGCATATATTGGCAACAAGAAAACAAAACCTAGAAAAAGCCCCGCAATGCTGCACATTTTCTAGTAACGATCTATCTAATTGTTTGATATGGTTGTGAGAAGCAACTTTCATGATCTATTTGTCCACATAAGAGAATTGTCGCGCTCCCTTTCGTCTGACTCCCTTACGTCTCACCTTTTGCATTGACGTGTCATCTCCACATTGGTTATTCTCATTCAAATTACAACTGAAAATATCATACTTATCGAGATGATCAAGCTCCACATGGCATTCTCTCAATGGGCAAGAAATATAGAGCGCATAATCATAAGCACCTTGTCACCGCACCACCAACAACCCCACTTCCATTTTGTTGGGGAATGAAAGGAGTTGGAACTAGTTCAAACTTCGAAAAAACAGGGCAGACGAAATTACGCCATATTACAGGCGTTATTAAAACCTGTAATTGGCCTGTGGCTACGTGGCTAGGCCTGTGCCTACGTGTCATAAGCCTGTGCCTACGTGGCAATACCAAAATTTCCTCGGCCCTGTTTTTCCGTAGGTAAAATGTTAAGGGGCAGGCCATTGCGCGAGGTATATACCTGGCTCGAGGGCGAGCCAGGCCCTTACCCCGCGAAATGGCTTGCCCCTTAACATTATCCCTATCAAGGTGCGAATTGTAAGCATTTTATTCGGGAAGTTTCATCTAGGTTTATATTTATCATTAACGAGTAAGATTTCGCCACGTGTCAGCGGAGGCCTCTTTATTTTGACAAGCTTGCAGTGTTCATTTGCGCTTGGTCTTGGATTTGCAAGAATCTGCACAGCGTCCATTTGCAGCTATGGTGCGCTTGGAGGACGACGAATCCGGAAGCATGCACTCGCATGATTCCTCTGGCATTCCTCAACCGGCGACAAATTCAAATCATACACATCGCCAAATCGCCGCAGATCACTCTATTCAGGCCGCGACCTCATCTTCCGAACAGGACTCTTCCGAATCAACTGGTTCTGAACAGGATTCTTCCGAATTAACTGACTCTGAACAGGATTATTCCTCATCAATTGGTTCTTCCGAAGCAATTCAGGTCCCGACAGTGCAGATTAAGCTTACTGAATCAGAAGCAGCTCAGATTTTCGTCACAATCACAAGATCTTCAAGAATCATCGAAACTGAGGAGCCGGGATTTTGTTCGGGCACAAGATATTCAAGAATCGAAAGAATTGAGGAGGAAGGAACAAGTTCTGAGCAGCGCTTTTCTACCGGCGATGAATCGGCAGATTCCAGAGGCGCAATTCAGGTCCAAACAGAGATTAATGAAGAAGAACAATTTTCCGGCACAAGATATTCAAGAATCGTCGAGAGTTTGCAGTTTGCTGGCAGGGATGGATCAGCATTGGAGCTTCTGGTCCGAGCAGTGCAGGCTATAGAAAACGATCCATCTTTCGGCGAAAGATCTCCAAGAATTGTCGAATTGGAAGAAATAGAAACAGAGTCTGAGAATTCCCAAAACAGGGAAAATCTTCCGGAATCAAGAAACCAAATCGCAGTAAGAATGTGTCGAATTAACCGGAGCATGAAGATGATCGAAGGATTCGAGTTGAGGCATGTGATACCACGGCCGGATTTTGGAGCTTTCGTGGAGTATTTCAGCAATAGCAAGATCCGGCCATGTCCAGCCGGGGCAAGAATGTATGCGGTATTCCAATTGGGGCATTCAAAAGGGATTACGATAGAAGCAAATACCGGAAAAACTAAAGCCGGAGAAAGAATTCGATTCACGATCTTGGATGGAGGCCGCTGGCAATGGCTGATGGGTCTGCGCAGAAAATCTGTGAGTCAAATTGCTGTGGAAATGGAGGCCTCTGGGCCGCAGAATAATCAATTGGATCAGAATTCTTTTGAAGATCAAGCTCGTGTGATTCAATCTGCCAGTCGGGGAGTCCATCTGTTCGGTTTGAATGGTGGTACTTATGCATTGTTTCGTCGGATTTGAAAGGTCTAGCTGCATAAGCTCGTAAGGTACTTAGTTATTTTTGTGCAGACTACTTACTGCTTATGCACAGTATTTATTTTGTTTTTCCAGCTATTTATTTGAAGGTTCTTTTCTTCTTCCCACATGTTAATTTAAAGGTTAATTTTCGGCTTTTGGATAGACTTGCAAGTAAGTTCTTGATGGAAATAGCCATCAATACTTCTGCTCAATCCAACCTGTGTATTAGGATTGCTTCTATAACTAAAAGGATTGCCCAGCATTGCTGGGCTTTTCGTGGGGATTAATTCTCAATCTGCAAAAGGATAGGTGGTCTAATTCATATCTGCAAAAGGGGGAAGGGAAAATCAGACTGTAATCTCTGATTTAGACCAAAAAGCTGACAACTTAGAAGGTATATATCTTGGCTCAACCAGACGAGATAGCCATAGAAATCCCTACAAAAATTGAATCTCAAGATCTTCCCTATACAAAGCGCGCAGAGAGGGCTCAGACCCTGCTAATCTCTGGGCTCCAAGAGAGAAGAGGACACCCCAACTATTGTTGATAATTTCTTTGAGGATTTTATGCACATGGCAGCTCCGAAGGTGAAGCATTGCAAACGGATTGGTAGACAGCTTGATGGTATTAGGGTACATTCGCACCCGCCGTTAAGTTAGGATTAAGTTAATTTTTTTAACTGCCCAGTTAAACTTATAAGAGACTCTTACGTTCGCACCAAAGTTAAGTTAGCTTTCCGTTAAGA
>JAANSK020276614.1:0-11258 GCA_011763485.2 Isoetes engelmannii
TAAATCAATTAAGTTAAGTGACTTGCCCAACGTTAGTACCCCTAGGTCGTACCTGAGTGACGTATAAGTGACGTACACTGTCTGATACGGTATTTATACCCGTATACATACATGGAACGTCACAATTGGGGAGGGGGGTAGAGACCTAGAAGCCTACTATTAGATGATGCTTCTAGCTTAGCTCCTATAATTCCCATTATTATTCGGCATGTGCATAGAGCCCACCTGGCTGGGTAAGTTACGGAATGGCGGAACACTAGACAATGGAGATAGGTGAAGTGGAAGGAAGGATCCTACTGCGCGTGGCTCGAGGGGTCCTCATAGCGAGCTGGACCTATAGTCGGTCACCTCGTGTGGGACGGGTATGGGTTCGACACTACCTGGGTTGGGAGCCATCCTAACTCGTTTAGTTAGCAGGTGCCGTCCTGGCTAGACTTTTGGGGACGTGTGTCGTCACGATCCTCTACCCGCCCACAGAATCCCAGTCTTTGGAAGGAGACTTGTCCTTCTCCTGCCTCAGCGGACCAGGGAGACACAACCCAGAGTAGTTTCATTGGGTGACACCATGTGATTACGTATCTGGAAGGCTACAGTCATGACAGAGCTTGACCCGACGTATATGCAAAGTATGCACATGAGGGGCGGATGGAGTGGTCAACCCTAGCCATTGTCTATATGCTAGCCCAAGTCATTGCGAATAACTTGGTCTGATTTATCTGGGAGCCCTTACTATCAGTCAACTCCTCTTTGAGTCTGAGACAGGTAGGAGCCTCTCTATGACATTAGCATGTGTTAAGTGCATGTCTATAGATAGGGCGATTGGATGGATCTCACTACCCATCGTGGTAGCTCTATTATTATGTTATATGATGTTGTACTTATCATATTGTTTCGCTTCTGCTAATGTAGGAGCCAATCAGGAAGGGTCGAATGACACCTTCTTTACATCCAAACGAAGAATAGGAGGCTCTTTCATGAGATCTGTTTCAGGGAAAAGGGATGATCTGTTTTAAGGCTAGAGAGAGTTTGGCAAATTAGAGCCTGGATCTCCAACAAAGCCAGTGTAGAGGAGGCTTGAATGTGGCGAATTTTTCTTCACAAAGAGTGCGGAGGTCAGAGAGGTAGAAGAACGCAGCCTCTTCTTGGAGGGCATGGAGGGAAGCAATATCTTGGAGCTAGAAGGTGCACAGAGTTTGGGTTGAGGTCTCAAATCTGAGCCCTCCCACCAGCAATACTATGTTGCCCTCTTCCTCCATTCCACAATCACTCGTTTTTCCGGCACAACGGCCCAACTTTTCATTTCGCCATGCCAGCGCCGACCTGCCCTCCTGCACAAAAATACCACGACCAAACCTTCCAAACACAGAAGCCAAAAAAAAAAAACTAAACCATGGAAATCCAGAAACCCACATGCTGATATCATCATTATACGAATTTTGAATACAAATACGGCAAAAAACCTTTATAAATCTTATGTAACATCCTCCCTCTTCAACATTTTGGGAAGTTAATGCACACGATCACAAATATATGCCTTGATAAATTTGTTAAGTTAGTGCACATGGCACAACTTTGGAATAACGGCTTGGCAACAATTGTTCATTTGTAATAATAACTTATGTTGTGAGGATGAAGGGAAGATTTGCAGATTTAGCTCCGACGACCTTGGCTTTTGTATCTGGGAATGTAGCATGCTGTGGTAGTTCTGTGACCGAACCATCATTTGATATTCTTAAGGGGTAAGGAAGCAAATGGCCAGGCAAATCAACAGGGGACCTTTCTGTATACAAAGCCCACATATTTTCTGCAGATCTGCTTACCTTCCGGGCACAGTCTAACGACCATGGCTGCTTGAAAACATTATCCACATAGCCAAGATGTTCGTACCAGAGCGCCATTCGGAATCCATGGATCTGACCATTTGCGGAATTTGAAGCGTATGTTCGGTATGGCTGGTAAGCACCCATGGCGATTTCTGTATCTCTTCCTCCATCCATAGATCTTTGATTAATATTTGCTGAGCCAACTATAATGTATTCGTCATCAACTGGATATGGGAGATAAAAATGAGACATTGATTAGAAAGAAGCAAAGCATCAATAGGGTTATTAGGGTTTTACCTATCATCATCTTGGAATGGACATAAATCATAAAACGTCGGTTTGTCTGTGCTGCTAGATAGTTGGAGTTTGGCTCAGGCAATGCAGATGGCAAATATTCGGCCCCCTGTCTCACCTCTTTGCGACCTAAGCAATAGAATGCAAGGTAATCTTTTGGAATTGTTTGATCTTGCATTCTTCTACTAGACAGTGCCTGTGCAATAGCTCTATACATCATTTCCATTGTCTTCCTTGTCCAATAAAGGATAGCTAGAACACTGCCACTCTCAGGAATACCTTCAGGCCACATTGGCAGCACAACATAGACCATGAATCTTTCACCCGCTTCAATTTTACTTACTATCTTGAGAGTGAGCTCCATTGGAATCAGGTGAAGAGCTTCTGCATCCTGGTCTGATGACCATCCAAATGAGCTGCCAAGGAAATACTGATTTTCAATGTAGATAAAATTCTTTGCCCGCCGAATTGCATGGATATATGCATCATGTATGCTTTTGTCAATGGTGCAGTTCTTTCCACTAACTAATCCAGCAGCAGCTGCTTGTTCAGGATTTTCAGGAAACCCTGAAACAGCCCCACCATCAATCGATCGGAAGATCTGCACATTCCAGGTCTCTTGATCCCTTTCATCTGTTACAGGTGATGGAGAAACTATCTCGGTCACCTGTTCA
The DNA here is from genome assembly GCA_011763485.2 of Isoetes engelmannii. Lineage (NCBI taxonomy): Eukaryota > Viridiplantae > Streptophyta > Lycopodiopsida > Isoetales > Isoetaceae > Isoetes > Isoetes engelmannii. The sequence goes on from JAANSK020276614.1 coordinate 2,792, forward strand.
AGAGGCAACAAGAGGTTTTTGTCATTGCTTTGCTTCAGCCAACGTTGTGTGAAGTTTGTGAGCACATCCCAGCATACTGCCCCTTCCAATTTGCTATGGATATCATGCCAAGGTTCTCTTGGACCTCCTTTCTTTAAATCAGCACCAGAAAAGTTGGGCTGGTGGAAGTCTTCTTTGTGTACAGTAGTAAGTGTGCGGAATAATGAATGTTGTTGAGTGTCATACCTTCCGTCACACAGGTCAATACCACCCACAAAGCTCACCAGCCTTCTCTTGCTAGAACCCTGCCTTCCTGGAACAGGCGCATCTAAAATTATCGTTTTCTGGTGATGAGTGAACAAGGTTCCACTTTGCACGCCTTGGAGCATACTTCGGCCTTCATCTGGTATGCGAGGACATAGAACACACTTAACATCAGTATTACGAAAATATGCTGCAGTTTCCTCATCATGCGTGCCCATTAAACCAGCAGGCATGTTGGAAGAAACAGAGCTGGTGTCATTCCAAACCAGCATCAAGACCCGAACGCCACCTTTAGCTTTCTTCTTCAGTAACTGCCCCAATGTCTCACTAGTTTCAAAGCTTGGTCGATCAGAATCCCTTACTAATTTAATCTCAGTATACACAGACCATCCTGTGATGTAAATTAGATGCTTTGCATTGTTGATTGCCTCAAAAATATCTTCCCAACAACTCGACCCTTTATAGGATTTATTGTCTGCCAAAGTTATCTGAGGTAGATAATTCTTTTGCATATGAGCATCTTGGTATAATGTAACCTTACATCCGGTTCTTTGTGGAAAATAGGTGAATGGCACTCCAGCAAATCTATGTGGGTCTTGCAGTCCCCTTCCCCAATTTCTGTCCTTTGCAACATCAAAGAATTGCAGTTTTATGTGAACTTTTGAGTTATCAACCTTCTTCTTAGCATCATTGTAAAGGTCAAACCACCCTTCCACTACATTGCCTTGAAGAATTCTTGAAACAGGAACTCTAGCTCTCCCAAATAACACAGCCCCCACTGGCTTGTTACCCTTTACACTGATTACAATATTTGCAACATGATGGGCTGAATAAATGTGAAATGACTCATTCCATTTGGGATTTGATAGCTCATTTTTTATCATTCTCGTACGTCCAACACGAGCACGCTCCAAGTCAATGGTTGCATACAATATGTTGCTTGCGCTTCCCAGGTCCTCTGCAAGCTACAATGCTTTCATGGAAGTCAGTAAGAATGACCTGCAATATGTTTAAATAAAGGCATAGATTTTAAGCAGCCATACTTGGGATGGTAAGCGAGAAACATTCTTATTTCTTCCCACACATTTTCGAGCGAAATTGGTGCATGCCTGCAATCCCTTTGAAGTTGGAACTAGAAAGTATAAAACTTTAAAAGTCTACGTGAAAGATTTTGCTTACCGTCCTTAGAAATTTGGGACTTGCAGCAACAACTGGATTATCATTCGCAATGTTAGCTGCCTCAATAATAGTCACATGGAGAGTGCCATGAAGCAAGATAAATGCCATCTGTGTAAGAGATATACACAGATAACTGTCCTGCAAGCTATTTAACGCTGAACTCAATAAAAGTTTATGCTATTCTTAAGCAATTCTAACAATTATGCTAGTTCTTTTGAAAAGATTGGCATTGGTATCTTGCTTTTTCTTACTTGTCTTCAGAGCTCATCCTTAAGATGCTTCATTATTTTCAATTTTAAATCCAATTATTTCAAGAAAAATGTAGTCAAAATCTCAAGGACAATTTTTTAACTCCTAAAGGCTGTGTGTACTTTCAGAAAATAAGCTACCAACTCTGCTCAAACAAAACAAGTTGGTTAATGTAGTGGCCATATTTTTCACTTCTGAAGATTTTTACTCAGAAAACTACAATTACAAACAATCAACATGCTTTTGTTTGTTCATATCTGATTGAAAATTGCATGATTTACAGGTAGTCTTTCACTCTGCTTTTATATTTGTGGTCCGGTTACTTTACTTTTTCTTGAAGGGCGGTGAGATAAGGCTACCGAAAGGTTCCCTGTCCTATAAGCTACCAGAGTAGATAGATGCAAAAGTGGTCCATAAACAATCTGTCAGAAGTGGCAGCTAAAATTTGTTTCAACAAACAAGTGTTATACGGTAAAAACCATTTTAAAAATCTTGACAAGGTTGTCAGGCAAACATGTTAAAGCTATGCACACGTGAACCTGTAATTTTTATTCATATTTTTGTGCCTTTGGCAGTACAATATTTGCAGCTGCAGACTTGTTTTCGCAGGCTATGCATATGCAGCTTCAACTAATGTGCAAGAAACAATTAATGGCGAAGTTGTTGAATGAAGGGGACAGTTTGGATCGATAATTTTTTATGTGTGACAGAATGGGCACATGTGAATCCGTCTCACATTAATTGACAGCAATTCTTTGGCAATCCATATAATGCCCTCTTCATCCATTCTGCTACACAGTTTTTTCTGAGATCCGGCGCCTTCGAACAGCTCTGTCTTCTGTAAGTTCCTCTTTCTTCGATCAAAAGAGCTTTCTTCTTTGTTTCTGATTTTTCTTGGATCAAAGAAGCTTTTGTTTCTTGCTTATTTCTATTTGGGTCCATTTTACAATCCCTTGTTTGCTTGTTTGCTTGTTTAGGTGATGGCCCAAACAATGACAACCCAAGTGGATGTTAAAATCCCAGCCTCTAGACTTTGGAAGGCTTTCCAAGACATCACCTTAATGCCAAAGGTGCTGCCACAAGTCATCTCCAATGTTGAAAACGAAGGCGACGGATCTGTTGGCACTATAAGGACCCTCCATTTTGGCCCTGGTTCATTCCTTCCCACTTCCATGGCTTCTTATTTTTTGCACTTCTAATGTATCCTGTTGTTTGCAGCTGTGCCACATTTTAGCTTCATGAAGGAGAGAGTTGATGCCATTGATGCTCAAAACTATAGCATGACTTTTACTACCATAGAAGGCGGTACACTTGGAACCATCTTTAGTAAACACAGCTTAAACACTATGTTTGTTCCCAAGGACAATGGCTCTACTGCAGTTTGGACCTTTGATTTTGAAGCTATTATTCCAGATCCACCTCTTGAGCAAATAAAGGAATCTCATATCCAGTATCTTCAGGCAATCGAGGGATATTTGCTTTCCAATGAAGATTATGCTTAATCTTATAAGTCATGCATGATACATGAGGATAAAAGGATAATATAGTAACCATGTACCAAATATAACGCCTCCATTATATTTGAGAGCTGCGTAAGTGTCCTTTTGGTTATTGCAGATTAAGACAATTGTCTTTGAAATTGTGTTTATCTTCTTTTGAAAAACATTCACCACCGTTGTGCCAAACATCACAAAAGCTTTTCCATATAATTGATTTAGTTTTCTTCACTCGAATATAATAGAATGTATTTTTATCGTCCACGGAGACTAATTGATTTGTGGGACCCAAACAAAGAGAGCAGCAAACGTATTACTGTCAGGATTCAAAAACCCCTCGCCCTGAAGGATTTTCGGGAGACTTTGGCAGTAATAAATATGTTGGTAGACTGTTCGAAATAGAGGACACAGCTAAGTTCGTGTATGCATGACTGCTCGGAACAGAGGACAGCTAAGTCCGTGTATGTATGACCTCTTGAATATATACTAGAGGCTAATATGATATTCTATGACCCTTAAGCAACCATATTACTGTCAGGATTAAAAAACCCCTCGCCCCGAAAGGTTTCCGGGAGAAAAACCTTGGCAATAATAAGTATACTTGGTAGACTATACAACCAATGCAATACCGGATCGGAGGACACAGCTGAGTCGTGTATGTATGACCTCTTGAATATATGTTGGAGGCAAATAAGATATTCAATGACTCCCTAAGCTTTGTCTTGGGCTTTGTTTCCCTAATCTCTAATGTGTTTGTATCAAATGTTCCTTACGGATTAGGAAAAGCCAAATTTATGTACACTAAGTAATGAAGTGGGTCTAGCTTAGTGTATACAGTCTTTAAGATTCTAATCATAATATAAAAAGAGATCTTTATGAAACTGAATACATGTTCAAATTTTTTGCAATGTCTAGTTATTGTAATGTGTGTGCGTGTGTTATCCATGGATATTCTCTAAAATATAATATATAATAGTCGTGAGTTATTGTGGAGAGACATATGTTGCCCCTTAGGGTGGAATCTATTGGATTGCCTTTCAAAAAAAAAAGGGATTTACATCTAGAATTAAATGGATGTTTTTATGGTGGCATCAGAACAATTCATCTATCCATCTTATAAGTGATATGTGCACTAATCTATCATTTTAGATTTCCCAACATTGATTATAACAGAGGCAGATGTCGTTGAAGGCTTGCAACATCTCACAAATGATAAGGCTACAGACTTAGGCCGGATTTCCACTATGCGGTAGATTAAAAAAATACGTGCCATTCTTGTTCCGGGCGGAAATTTAACTCTGCCGTCAAATATAGTCGTCTACAATTCCACTTAACGACAATTTTTATGACACTTCACAAATTGCAACAACAAAAGCGAAAAGCGTGGATGTTTTTTTTTTCTCCACTGCACAAATCGACATCGTTGTTGCAATCCCCTCTCCGGTTGCAGCTCAGATCGTCGCAATCCCCTCTCCTTGTTGCCCATCAGATCGTTTCCCTCTATCAGGAGTGGAGAGAAAACATGTTTTTGCAATTGCAGCTTTTATGTATTACTGGTTCAGAACGCTACTAGATGATACTTCTGTTGCAGCTGCAACTGCTTTACAATCTTGGATGCAAGATTCTCAAATTTTGATTGAAGGGCTTGATGGCAGAATAGATAGGGATGTCAACATTTGGTCCTACAAGAGGCTCGACCAGTTCATGGATGTCGCTTTGATGGGATCCTACAGCAGGCACATGTTCAAAAGACAGGTAAGAGTTTCTAGAGCCACATTTCGTTATATTTGTGAAACTTTAGGACCAATTTTAAAACGAGGATACAGGATGCGTTTTGCTGTGCCAGTAGAGAAGAAGGTATGTATTGCTTTGTCAAGATTGGCCATAGAAAACACCTTGACAGACATAGGTGATTCATACGGGGTAGGTGAAACAACTTCACAGAGGGCAATGGTTGAATTTTGTGGTGCTGTCAAAGAGCACTTAAAACCAATGTATATTATGTGGCCCTCAGTTAAGAGAATGGAGCAGCTTGCAAAGGATTTTGAAAACATGAGAGGCATTTCTTTCGTTGTCGGAGCAGTAGATGGATGTCATCTGCCAATTATTGCTTCAAGTGACAATCCTCAAGATTACTTTAACAGAAAAGGTTTTCACTCAATACTGCTTCAGGCTATAGTATCATCTCAGTGTTACGTGTGGGATTATGACGTGGGATGGGCTGGTAGTATCCATGATTGGAAGTTATCTCAACAATCAAAAGCAGGCCAACGTATAGCTAGTGGACAATTGGGAAAGTATTGCATTGTTGGTGATGCAGCTTATGCTCCAAGGCCTTGGATGTTGCCACCATGCAAGGGACACAAGGATGGACTCAGTGATATGCAATCAAATTGGAATTATGTCAAATCTTCTACTCAGATGCCTGTTGAATGCGCATTTGGCCAATTGAAGGCAAGGTTTAGAATTTTGATGAAGAGAATGGATATGCTACTTCACAATGTTCCAGACATGGTGTTGGCATGTCTTGTTCTTCATAATCTTTGTATTAGACACCAAGATTCTTTTGATGCTTCATGGATTGACGAGGCTACAAAGGAAATGCAAAGAAGTATTGAGAATGAGAAGCTAACTAAAAGATATACCAAGTTACTAAAGAGACGTCAATTACCAAAGACTAAGATAGCACAAGCTGCCCTACAACATACATCGAGTAAAAAATATTTCGTTGAATCCACTCGAAGCTCTTGAGAGAGCTTTGGAGGAGGATGATGAGGGCAAGGGTGAGATGCAAAAGAGAATGAAATCCAGCAAGACACAAGCAGAAGTGACTGCTGAGAATGCGAGCAGAAGAAATGCAATTGCCAAAGCATTATATGACAAGAAGATGGCGGAGCTGGTAGCTCAAGTTTTTGGAAATTCATCTCCTTGAAACTCATGTTTTGAGGGTTATGTGGGTGTCTTGCTGAAATAAGTAATTTCTTTCTGGTGACTCTTGCATACTATAACGAAATGCAGGAACAAGGCTTCAAGCCCAATAAAGTTATTAACATTTCAGTTCTTGCACATCTGCTATGGTTTTTACATTTAAGTTCTATATTTATGTTTTGATTTTTGATAAAATTGTATAGAGTTCGATGATTGAACTTGAGCAAGTGTTTATGTTGTCTTAAAAATGAGAAAAGAAAGAAAGCAGGATTGGTCACTACTGCCACCGAGATTAATGTTGTCTCATGCATATGTTGCTGCAGTAAAAGTGAAAAGACAGTCAATTAGTCATCCAGTAAGTGTTGGGCCTTTCAAGTCTTGCAAAGGCTGGGCAGCTTCTTCTAGGAATGGTCCACTATCAGGGACACCAGACATGAGTAAAAGAAGAAAGCATTCAGAATACAACAAATGTACTCATAACCAAAGTTTTGCTATCTTGTAGCCAAAAGCTATTCCAGTTGCAAAAGGATTGTAGATAGCCTAAAAAGCAAAGGCGTTCACTCCATTGGAGTAGCTGGATTTTGTTGGGGAGGTTAGCTCATTCTTATCTCTTACATAACAGAGGCATTAAAGTCACAGAATTCAACAGAATGGAAAGACTTTTTTTTTTCTTTATCTTTGACTCTAATGCAGTGAAGGTTGCTGCCTTGCTTGCCAGAGAACCATGTGTGAAGGCTGCAGTCCTATTGCACCCATCCTTTGTAACTACAGATGACATAAAAGGTGAATATTTTCTTAGACCTACAAGCTACATCTGTGGAATGGTTGGTTCTGCAAAGAGATTCTTTGCCAGTGCTGAATTGCATGTGGCATGAATCGCATGTAAGCTTGAATCGCATGTTGCATTTTATGACCAAGAATGGACCCAAATGTAGTATAGCTAATTCCTGAACTTTTTCAAGATAGCCTACCAATTGAGGATGACTATAAGACGTCACCATTGATAAGTTGCAGTCTTGAAGATATACATATATGCTCTTAATGTCTGATCAGTGCATATGTTCAAGTTCAGAGTAGATTACAAAGCAAGAGGGCGATAAAGGCAGAGGTTAAAAAAATGGCAAAGAGGCTTGAACCAAAAGATGGCTGACGAATATTAGAATCATGCTAGGAAAGACCGGTGTGAGATAATGTTTGCTGATGTTAATGGAAAGGCTAAGTTCTATGTTTGGTGCATAGAGTGTGATACGCAGTATGGAAAAGGTATTCATGATACAATATATAATTTTATGAAACATCATTGTAAGACTAGATCTCATGTTGAAAACTATGAACTTAAGCACCAAAGTGTAGATATGGCTGTTTGTTCAGAAAGTAACTCTGGAGCTGAGAACACCCTAGAAAAGAATAAAGCTGAGGTAGATTCCTATTTTTCGATAGAAGTAGCTAATATTGTTGATAAAACCGGTGTTCCTTTTGAGCTCTATGAAGCTGCAGTAAATGGATATGCAAATCTAGGTGATAAAAACATAATTTGTCGTGTATGTTTGGCATTGTTTCCACGGGCTGGTGATCTTTCTTTCTATTTAAAGAAGTGCATCAAATCATCCAGGCATGTCAGACGTGCAATGGCTCTTGAGGGGAAGATGAAAAGGAAGGAAGGAAATAATGCTGGTGGTCGTCCAAGGAAGGAAGCAACAGATCCAAAAAAAAAAAAGTTATTCTCTTTTATTGAACGAGGTAGTCTGAGTTCAAATACGCATGAAACAATGAGTTAAAATATGCATGAGCAGATTGTATCTAACTATATGATATATAATCTGGCTGACAGAAGTAGATGCATCAAAACCTGTGGTTATGGCATTAAGTTCCCATGGTTTTATTCTATGCATTAAGTTCTTGTGATATTAAGTTCATTCTATGCGTTAAGTTAGTTCTTGTACTTTTATTTCTTGAGGTTTAGGTTTCTCTGGTTATGTTGTGTTTCAATTGTCTGTGGTTCTAAAATTCTAAGTTTGTAGTATTAAATTGCAAAATATAAAAAACACTACTCATTTGAGTCTGGTTGTTTTACCGTAGCATTCGTTGACTGCATAGAGCCCTTATGCAGCTGATAGCAGTAGTCGATACAGTACATACCACCAGCCTTGTTCCGATATCATTTGAAATCTTGCACCCCAAGTTTGTACATTGCGGAATCAGGTCTGCTTCGCTCCATGAAATCGCCAATCTTCTGTAGGCCTACACCTCCCTTATCCATAGAAATAAATGTTGCCTTGAAGTCTTACACATTAGGGATAATCTGCGCAGGCAGGCCCTTACGCAGGGTAAGGGCGTGGCGAGCCTGGCAGGGCGAGCCATGCCCGAGCCTT
>JAANSK020276625.1:0-11257 GCA_011763485.2 Isoetes engelmannii
GCCGGGAATAAAGTTTAGCAAGTACTAGAAGGTATAGTACCCGGTGAAGATTCCTCGAGGGCAGGAGGAACATACCACAACAAAGTGTTTTTGAAAATTTTCAAATCCCACACATGTTTTTTTGTGCTCTACGTGATGGGAAAACGAATTTTTGCAAATAAGCAATTTGACTTTTTAGGTCAAACCATGAGGTTCAATTTGATGACTAGGCAAAAATGGGGTGACTTGCATAGAAATGATGACATGGCATGGGTGGCAGATGAAATGGCAAGAGCATTTTTCCTAGTCAAACATTTTTTATGAGGTGGAATGAGATGGATGACATGTGTGAGGTGATATGTGATGATGATGTTGCATTTACAAGGTGAGTGGACAATGGTATATGGATATGGTGGGTGCGCTTCAAATATTTTGCATGTAAGTGAGCTTTTTAGGCTTACTTTTGTTTCTTCAAGTTTTGTTATGGGATAAGTGCATCTTTCTCTCTTTAACTTTGCTTTTAGAAAAAGAACATGAATTGAGACCTTAGAAAGTACCATTTTGATGGAATTTTCTTTTCGCACTTTTTGATGAGTAGTGGATGAGTGATGGAGTGTGTGGCATTTTGACTAGGAAAAATGTTTTGGCCAATTTTGGGATTAGGGACATGGAAATGGCATATGAGGAATGGCAGGTAGGATGTGTGGAGGATTGAATCACGACAATGGAGCCTAGCCAAGTATAAACCATACCAAAAAAACATAGATATAGCCAAATACCATCATAACTTGAGGGGTCTTTCAAACTTTGACAAGCGCTCTTCTACTTTTGACTTAAAGTCTCTATTTGTACCAAACCTTTCTTCAAATGCCTATAAGATGCTCAATCAAACGTCCTCACTTGGTTCTTCATACTTGATGTCTTCTAGAGATCTTGACAAGTCTTCAAACGTCTTCAAAGCTAGATTTGGCTTCAAATATCCATGATGTGTTGTTTATGCTAGATTTGTCTTCAAATATCCATGATGTTATGAGTGTGATACATGCATATGGCTATTTTGTTAAAATGTGGCAGCATCATGCCAAACAAAAAGGATAGGTTGGTCCTCCAGCCTCTTGAGTCCAGTGTGACTGGTAGGAGCTCTAGATTGTTTCCAATATGGGGAAAATGGTTGGCAGCATGGGATTTATGAAGTGTGGAAACAAAGTCATATGGGAGGTAGGCCAGAAGTGATCATGGAAGCATGTATAGGATGAACTTGTATGACAATGAGAGTAGAGTTAGCATAATGGTAGTAGAGTTAGCCATATAGAAGTGTGGTGGCAACTAGATGTGACTGGGAATGAAGGAATGGAAGTGTCCGGTATGGATTTTGGAGAGCAGATTATTATATCATAGATATACTAAGGGGTGCACCTGCATATGACAAAGCTTGAGTTATCACAATAGGCTGCTCTTATGTTAGAGATGATAGCAGCACCTCATGGAGAAATGGATGAGATGGAAGAATGAAGTGTGAGTGAATGTGAAACATGGAAGAGAGTAAAACTGATGCTTTGCATGGAAACCAAGATTGAATTAGCACAACAGGCCGCTACAGCACCTCATGAAGATATAAATGAGATGTAGGAATGAAGTGTGAATGGATATGACGCATGCAAATGACTCTGGCAGATGCTCCTACATGGAAACAATGAACTTTAACATAAACTCGAGGTTAAGACCTTGTACTTACTGTTACTTGTATGTTCTTGATTGTTCCTGAGTTAGTACAGTAGAAAACACCTTTAAGTGTATGAAATACTCCATAATTCTCATGGTTGAAGCTAATATACTGAAAGCAATCAAAGTAAACTAACTACCACTGCTTAACATATTCAAACTCAATCTTTTGTTTTTATTCTCTTTCTATTTTTTTTATTTTAACATGAGCAGCAACTTGAACTCTAATCTAATGCATCCTACTCACTAAATACATCCTTAATCTATTCAAACAAAGTCAAGGCAACATGTCACTGTCAATACCTCTTCAAATGTAGAATGTTGATTGGGAGCTCTCTATCTTCAACAACTGATTTCAGCCAATAGGAATCTTTCCCTGATACACCAATCACCTCAAATGGACCTTTCCATAGGCCCTCAAACTTGGCTGCACTGTCTTCTCTTGCCTTGTTCTATTTCAGCACTAATTCTCCATCTTTGAGTGTACCTTGAAGCTTATGAGCAGCCTTGAAGGTTGCTATATCTTTGAATTTCTTGATAAGTATGGCATTTTCAGCCTCAAACCTATGCTCTTCTAATTTCATCAGCCTTACACACCTTTATTTTTAGTGCATCCTTCATTTCCAAGTGTTTGTATGCTAATTTCAAGGAGGGCAATTCTAGCTCTATTGGAGCAATAGACTCAATGCCATAGACAAGGCTGAAAGGAGTATGCTTGGTAACAACCTTGATGGTGGTTCTATATGCCCATAAGGCATCATGGAGTTTCACATGCCAGTCTCTCTTGGAAATCATAATGGTTTTCTTAAGAATGGACTTAAGTACTTTGTTTGTGGACTCTGAACTCTTGGTATGCTTGACTTTGAGTGTAAAAAGCACAGTAGCAATGGCTTCATTCAAGAATTGACTTCCTCTATCAGGTATCAGCTTGAGGGGAATGCCAAACCTAGCACAAATATTCTCATGAAGGAATCTAGCAGTAGTCAAAGCATTGGCTTGTCTACATGGAATTGCCTCAGCCCATTTGGTGAAATAATCAGTAGCCACAAGTATGTATTGGTGTTGTGCAGATGATGGAGGATCTATGGGGCCTATGAAGTCAAGCCCCCCACACTTGAAAAGGTCATGGGGTGCTGGCTGCAACTCTCTCTTCCCAAGTTTTGACATTTGTGGCAACACTTGATCACATTGTAACAATCCTTAAACAAAGTACCTCAATAATACCCTGGCCTTATTATTTTCTTGGCTGTTGTATCAACAGCAAAATGACCACCACATACTCCCTCATGACAAGTTTCAATGACTAGCTCAATCTCCAGCTTGTCTATACATCATGACTCCTTTGTTAATCCTGCACAAAACACTTTCAAATCAGTCTAAACTTGTTGCATTTTCTTTGAATCTTCTTTGCTGGTTGGTATTCAAGTCCTTTGACAGCTCATCATGCTCTAAGTACCTCGTAATCTCTTCTTGCCAATCTGTTTCTTCCATATGAGACACCAACACGTTAGTTTCCATGTTAGTATTATTATCAATCAATCCTTCCTCATCTTCATGTTCAAAAAGAATACATGGCAAGTAGGAACTTAGTTTGTTAACAATATGAACCATTTTGACATCAATATCGTATGATTGCAGCTTACAAGCCCATCTACATATCAAGGATTTAGGCTATTTTTTGGCAAATAGTCAAGACATGGGGTTTTATTTCATGAGAACTTGAGTGTGGCTGTTTTGGATTGGATGACCTTGCCTTTCAATCATGAACATGAGGGCTTCTGCACTCTTCTCAATTCTCCATATCTCATTTCAGTATCAGACCAAATCTTGCTTGCAAATGTAAAAATCCTATCCTTTTGAAGCAATGCCAATCCTATGGGCTTCTTCGTAACACCTGTGTAGGCTTGGAAAGGCTTTTGAGGATCAGGGGGTTTGAGTAAAGTAGAGATGGAGATGGCCTCTATGATAGAAGAATGTTTTTTTATGACAATTTGTCAAAAAAAGCTAATGTAATTTAGAAATAAGGTATTTTTATGTTCTTTTTTTTTTTAAATGGATTAATATCTATGTTAAACTTGTGCAAACATTCTTTGAGCAGATTATCATATCATGGATGTGTTGGAGAGTGGACCTGCAGGAAGACAACCACAATGTTAGGTGGTGAAGGTGATGTTGCAGCTTCATGGATAGAAATAGAAGGGCCTATGTGATCAAGGCCAGCTCATGACAAATGAATAGATGGAGAACATATGGAGACCAGATGGACCTGTCATGACACAGGATATTTATTAGCAAAATCAGCAAGCACATGATATAAGAAGTGATTGATTCGTAACAAACATGTAGACAAGAAACTAGATAAAGAAACAAACTAGTATGGCTAACTAATTGCTGCACTAGCCCTTACAAATGGTTTCCTTCACCCAACACCTAATTTAGGACATGAACATCTATCAAATGGCTTGATCTTCACAGCTTGTTTCTGAAATGAACTCGAAAAAGCATGCCAAGACTTAAGAAGTTGTATAAATCCTATTATAGCAGCTTGTAGAAATGTTAAAACAAGTACATAGATGTCTAAATCACATGCTCCAATAAATTTATCAAGCTTAAGTGATGATGAAGGCTCTACATTGCTGCCAATAGCTACAAATGTAACAAACTCTATCACTCTTTGAAGACCAAACTCACATATGGCTGACTCTATAACATTTCTAGTGCTTTTGGGACAGTCATACAACCAATTTTCAGATCTGATCACACCTATGCATGGTTCATACATCAAATCATCCAAACTTAGCCTAGTTGACTCCAAATCAGGCAAGAAAGTAAAATTCTCTACTTGTGGCATATAGATATCATACTCACCTGGTTCTTCAGCTGATAAAAATGTGCCAAATCTGAAAACTTCATAGATAGGGCTGCTGTCATGACTGTTGTATAATTCAACACTATGCAAAGCATCCTTGACATGTTGAATTTATAAAATGTCAATGTCTTCTACTTCTAATTCACACAGAGAAAGTTCAAGATAATCAAGCAATGTCTCAAGCACATGGAAACTCTCATACTCAGGTATGTTCATGCATTCAACACTAGACAATGCTCACTAGATTGCTCAAACTCATAAAGTTTATGAGAATAAACATGCACATCAGATTCAACAATGGTTTTCATGTTAGATAGCATCTTATAAACATCATGAGACATCTTTTCATCCCCTAAGTATGGTGATATGAACATATTAGAGCAAAAATCTCATGATTTGGATTGTTATGCTTACTAGTTTGCTCTAAATGCTTCAAATCACATGCAAGGTAGTATCCATGCAAGGAAACACTTTATACACATCATGATAAGCCTTTTGAACTTGAAAACATGCTAATTTACTTACTAATGTACCTGATTTGTGTTGCACATCTTCATAATTGTAATGCTTATGAGAAAAGAAAGGAAAACTAGCAGCCACACATCCTCCATCTTCTTGTGTTTTCTTCTCTAAAGTTTTCCCCTGATTTGGACTGATAACTCATTCATGTCTGAGTGTGTTAGCATGTAGTTTCTCAATAGCATCACATTCTAACAAAAGATCATATAAGCTTCTTCTATAGAATGAAACATACCCATGTAGTTATGTTTCCCCATCTTCTTGTAATCCGTGAAATGCGTTCCTAAACTAAGAATGAAATAGAAAAGTAGATGGGGAGTAGGCCACTCGACCTCATAGTTCTTGCATTTGAGGATATAGGCATAGAATGTCTCACAAAAGTGTTGCACATCTTCATTCTCCTTCAAGACCAAGTTGGGTAGCTCTTTGTTGAAGGTATTCCTGGCAAACCTTCAACCTGAGTGGTACAGAACCTTCAAGTTACTTCAACAACCACTCTGAACTAAAAGATTGCAAATATAAAGCTCAAATTTCAAGTTATAACTGCTTTCCCTAAACAAAAGAATGGACCTCTCACTCAAACCAATGCCACTTCCACTCCTGCATGAATTTCAATATAAATTTAATTCAATCAAGTGCTCTAACATGCAAGGGAAATGCCTGCAAAAGTTTGATGGAAAATTCTTTCAACAAGATGCTCAAATTTGCCTTTCTGACCAAGTAAAAAAAAAGTTAATGTCCCTGGCAGCGAGCACATTTTTGCAGATGTAGATCTCGAGATTTTTTTTTTTTTTTTATTATTATGTCACTTGGATCTATCACTGACAGGCTTGTACTATAAGTGCAAGTGATTTTTTTTAGTAGAAGACAATAAATATGCTAACAAAATGGATTTAAAGGCTGACAGACTAACAAGAACAGGAAAAAGATCAAGCTAAAATTCTTAACTGAAGTGTGGAGATTGATTTTCTTGTTCTACTTGTTTATGGCTCTTTGGAGATGTCTGCACCACACATGCAACCATTTTTTTTTTTTTTTTTGGGTGAGATTTTTTTTGGCAACCTACTTAAATTCCCTAGTCCTAATAGTCTAGGGAATTTAAGTAGGTGTTGCTAATTTTTGTGTTTTAAGCAAATAGGATAGTGACACTATAAGACCTATTTGGCATCAATTATATTCAACTTCTAGATGTAAAGTAGCATTCTAATGGATCAATATTCACCAAATATACGTCTTGAGAATCTACAACTTTGCCTCAAACTTAACTTACTTTGTAGTTTTAACTCTTATATATGTGGATCAGATATTACCAATGTTGGATTTTCATTCAATCGAACATATTACAATATTTTCAAACTTCCCAAGCTCTGTTGTCATGGGTACAATATCAAATTTTGATTTTTTGACAGTATTTCAAGTGATTTACTCCATAATGATGCAGATCAAGGAGCAAGGAAGGTCAAAACAAGCATTCATGACTTCAATCCGACTGTTCTTCCGTGCCCTAATGTCAAATTTCATGCTAAGCCCTTCAAATTTGTCTGTAGCAGAGTTGACTCTTTTCAAAATCCCCTGTTTCTTGCCAATTCTTGGCAAATCCATCATGATTCTCTTTTTTTTAGCAGGGATAATGATTTCTTGGCATGAAGGGAAAATATTCGGGGCCTTAGAGTTTTTTTCGGCACGACCACGCCCATGGGCATCTTCAACGAATTTTTGTGCACGGTTCCACCCATGCCATGACCCCCATGTTTTTTCAGGTCCACCCCCAGTGTTGACTTCCGTTCATACCTAACCTTGCTGGAAATGCTTATAAGAAGCTCAACCAAAAGTCCTCACTTGGTTCTTCATACTTGATGTTTTTTAGAAGTCTTGGTAGGTCCTCAAAGGTCTTCAAAGCTAGATAGTCTTCTAATGTCCATTGTGTCTTGCTTATGCACACATATCTCAAGTCAAATGTTAGTCATGAGTGTAATACATGCACATGACTCTTCTACGCTGCCAAGAGTGGCAGCATCATGCTAAACAAAAAGGATAGGCTGGTCCCCCAGCTCTTGAGTACATTATGACTAGTAGGAGCTCTAGATTGTTGCCAATATGGTGAAAATGGTTGGCAACATGAGAATCATAAAGTGTGGAAGCAAGGTCATATGGAGGGTAGGCTAGAAGTGATGCAGGTGATTATGGTAATATGTATAGGATGAACCTGCATGACAATAGATGTAGAGTTAGCAAAAATAGAGTTGCCATATGGAAATGTGGTGGCAACTACATATGAATGATGTGGAACGAAGGAATAGGAGTATCTAGCATGCATTTTGGACAATTATGAGTATATTATCACAATAAGGATGTAGCAAAGGGTGCACCTGCACATGACAAAGCTTGAGTTAGCAAAATAGGCTGCTTTATGGCAAGGATGATACCAGCATCTTATGGAGAAATAAATGAGATGGATGAATGAAATGTGAGTGAATGTGAATGATGGTAGAAAGTAAGACAAATGCTCCTGCATCGAAGTCAAGAAATAATTAGCACAATGGACTGCTGTTGTGGCAATAATGGTTGCAGCACTTCATGAAGATATGAATGAGATGGAGGAATGTAGTATGAGTGGCTATGGAACATGGAAATGGGTATAAGGGATGATCCTGCATGAAAACAATGAACTTTAGCATCATGAACTCGAGCTTAAGACCTTGTACTTGCTGCTACCTGCATGTTCTTCATTGCTCCTGAGTTAGCACAGCAGCAAACACCTTTAAATGCTTGAAATACTCTAGAATTATCAAGATTGAAACTAATCTACTACAAGCAATCAAAGTAAAGTAGCTACTACTACTAGACAAGTTCAAACTCCATCTTTTTTTGTCCGTTTTTTTTTATGTCCTTTGGATAAGGCTTTCTTACAAACACTTGCTGCACATGTAAAGGCACCAGGGTCATGCTCATCTTGTATCAGCATTTTCTCCTCAATATGGTTTGTGAAGGCCACTTGTTCTTCTTGAAATAGGTTGACTTGCTCTTCTTGAGTTAGACTCAACAACTTTCTTCTATAAGAGGGAGCAATCCTTAGTAAAGTTAGCAAATCCACACTAATCTTTGAATACTTCAATAGGGACTCAAAATCATCATTCTCTTTCTCTTTTCTAAGTTTACAAGGAGGGGGAGGCAGAACCTAAATGTCTTCAATTGGTTTGACTTTAGATGCACTTACTTCTTCATTGAATTGTGCTACCTTCTTACCTTTTGAATTCAGCATGCCTCTTATGTGGACTGCCATGATCTCTTCTTGTTCTTCTGTTTCCTGCACAAATCTGATTGGAATACTTGGTTCAGAAGCAAACTTACTGAAGCACTTATTTCAGCAGCCTTGGTCTTGTCTTGCTTTGCAAAATACTCCTTCACACTACACCTATCTTCATAGTGACTTGTGGCTTTACAAAAAGCACAAACGGGACATTCTTTACCATAATGACCTCTCTTACTACACTTAGTACATGATCTATACCAGCAAACATAAAAAGAGTGAGTATCTCTTGTGCAATGTGCACATGGGAGTATAATTTCTTCTTTCAGGTCTTGAAGCTTTCATCTCTTGGAGCTGTTTTGTGACCTCAAATAAGGCTTCTAAGACTTTGCGGATTTTTTCCCTGACATCAGCCACAGGGCTGTCTGAATCCTCCACCATTTTTGGCTTCTTTTTGTCCTTTTGAAGAGCATAGACTGGTATGGGATCAGGGGCCTATGCATGCTCATAATCTGGAAAGAAAGGATCATTAGGAGCATGCAAATCATCAGGAACATAGGAAAGCATATCGGTAATTTCAATGGCCTTGTTGAAGGCCTTGTGGATGGTGTCAAATCCTTCTTGCTTATGTATCTTGAGCATTTTCCTCTGCACGTTTGGTCTGCTGCTCAAATCCCTTATAAAATAAAAGATGCTATACGGTGTAAAGTATGGTTAGGCACATGATTCATTTGGAATTTCATAAGATATACATGAAATCTTTCAACATGTTGATGAATAGTCTGGCCATAATGAATATGGAAGGTCCGTAGCTCAAAAAGCAGATATCGGAGGTCACATAACTTACCAAATATAGCGAAGGACTTCTTCACAATCTCTTCTCAAGAGTTGGTACCATTGCTTACCACATATTCTAGCCATGCTCTCACCTCATCATTCTTGAAGCGCTTCTTGAATTCTGAAAACTTACAACCCTTCTTGTGACCATATTCTTGATAATATTTCTCAAAAGTTTTCAAAACATTGTTAGCATTGATGCTAGGATCAAAAGTCGGAGTAGGAATGGGCACATTAAGCTCAAAATAGTGACAAGGTATATCTGCATTGACTTGCGCAGCCACTCCTTGTGGTGTAGGATTTGACTTCCCATTCTCTTGTGCTTCCACATGATCAGTAGTGTCATTGTTTTAACTAGGAGCCATAGTCCCCAAGAACCAGGTTTGATCTCAGTAGGAGACTCCAAAATGTTAAAGGTATATGCATGGAAAACCTTCAATCTCAGTGGTACATGACCTCCAGGTTGCTTCAAGCAACCACTCTGAGCAAAAATATTGCAAAAAAAAGCTCAAGTTTCAAGTTAGAACTACTTTCCACTTTCACTCCTGCATGAATTTCTTCAATGCAAACTTAATTCAGTCAGGTGCTCTAACATGCAAGGAAAATTCCTACCGCAAAAGCCTGACATAAAATTCTTTCAGCAAGATGCTCAAATTTGCATTTCTAACCAATTCAAAAAAAGTCAATGTCTGTGGCATCAAGCAAATTTTTGCAGATGTAAATTTAGAGATTTTTTTTTTTATTTTGTCACTTGGATATGTCTCTGACAGCGTGTATTCTAAGTGCAAGTAATTTTCTCTTCAGTAGAAAACAACAAATATGCTAACAAAATGGATTTAAATGCTGACAGACTGTCAAGAACGTGAAAAGCATCAAGCTAAAAATCTTAACTGAAGTTTGGAGATTGATTTTCTTGTTTTGATTCAAAATCAGAGCTCATTTTGTAAATAGATATTATAACAACTTTTTCACTTTTGACACCTGGTACTATCTCTGAGAGACCTGCAAGCAACGCGCATCAGGTTTTTTTCTCAAAATTCATGCATATATGCTTAGCAAAATCAATTTTTGCATGGCAGACTATTCCAAAGCTAGAAACTAGCAGGCAAACTTTTGCAGATTGAAAAAATGGTGTCTTTTTTCACTTTTGAAATCTTGTACTGTCTCTGACAGACCTGTAAGCAAGGTGCATCAAGTGCTTTCAACCAAAACAAAAAACATGCAAATATACTCAAAATAATGTTTTTTGATGAGAAATTGTCAAAAAGCTAATGTAATATGGAAATAAGGTATTTTTATGTTTTTTGGTGGTATTTTTTGAATGTTTCTTGAAGAATGGATTGTAATCTATGCTAAACTAGTGCCAACACCCTTTATGCAAAGTATTCCCTAACTTGCTTCTATTCATTGGAACTAATGTTAATTAATGTTTGAATGCTAAACTCTTGCTATATTTTTGGATTCTATGTGGCTTGGCACTTCCTATATCCTAAATAAACTTTGATAAGAACAATACAAGACACAAATCTTACCCCTCACTATTGCTAAAATACCCTTTTTCAATACGAAACGAATTAGGCAAAGTTAATGTGAATATGTGCACCCACATATGTTCTATGATGTAAGATAGACGACCAATTGTGCAGTGCAAAGGACAAACGATGATGGTGGAATCATTGAGAATCAAGTTCCTTAATTCTTGCAGAGTGTAGTATATTAAGCAATAATTGATAGTAGTGGTTCTTTGGTGTTGCTGTTGTTATGGTGTTGCTACTTCTTTTAGTTGTTCAATCTTCGATTGTCACCTCTCTTGCCAGCGATATCCCTGAGAGTGGTATGTCTGATAGTATTATGTTACGGAGCCATGGCAGAAGGTTAACATGAAGAAGGTTACCATGAAAAAGCCTGCAAGGAAAAATCTGTTACTTTCCGCGGGGATCTTTCTTCCAATCTTGCAGATTTCATTTCTACGGATCTTATTTCCTCCCCACACAGTATCACATGGCATGATAATACTCTTGTAGACGATGTTCATTCTGATGAGATGCCCTAGCGATTCAAAGTGGTACAAAAATGACAAG
>JAANSK020276636.1:0-11257 GCA_011763485.2 Isoetes engelmannii
ACCTAAAATCCCACACTGTTGAAAATGAGGTTAGCACTTTTGGTAGAGTTCAAAATCAAAGAATAATGGCAAAATAGCGGAATCGTGGTTTTAGAGGAGGATACAGATTGCATTTCATCTTCAACCTCCATAGTCCACAAATCATAGAACAAATATTTGAAACAATCAAAGCCATACCTAATTATCCATCTTTTTAATCAGTACTTGCTTTGCCTTAAATACATCCTGGCAAGTGCCGTCGCCTATCCTATGTTGGTCCTTGAGGGTATCAATCTCCGTCTTTAATGCCCTTCAATTTACTACGAATGGGGATCTCCCTTTTTACTGCAATAGCCCACTATTTCTCCAAGTTCTCAAGGTTCTCTTGCAAAGGCTGTAAACATTTCCACAAAAGACTAAGTTTCTGGTGCTAATTACATATAAAACTAGGGTCTTATAAATATCAAATTCGTGTATGTCAAAGAACCTCAAGATCCTACTTCTGCTACCCTTGGATAGCGTGACAAAAAAAATGAAGGAACCAGTTACCTGCACAACCCACATGACAATTAAGACACAAATTATTTTTTATATATAAATCCAAATGACTACCCATGTTACCTCACAAATAAGGACCATTCTATGAAGGAGCGCGTTAGCATTGGCCAATGCAATACTGCAATTTGGACCAGCAAGCTAAAACAATAATTGTGTGAACACCAGAAAGAACATCATAGTTGTGACTCTTACAAGGACAGTGCAGTCACGTTGAAATGCAATGCATGCTGCTAAGCAACTAAGGCGTTCAATTGCACCTGAGACTATAAAACAATGAATCATAGCTACAGAAGCAATTAAGATCCAGTTGCCGGCACTCTGGAACCATCATATAGGGCATGAACTATCACAAATGATGACACCAGCATTGCAAACATATGGAGTCAGGAAAGTAAAACATAGAGACAATACATCAAATTAAAGTCTCATGAACAACGTCTCAACATGTCAAGTCCCATGCTTCTGAATCTGATACTTAGGCTCACCATAGGACATGCTCAGCAGGACATTTTTGCTACCATTCTCGCAGTCCCAAGAAATCCAGATAAATGATTTGCTCATATGAACTGACCAACAAAATAGAGATACTTGAGGTCCATAACCTAGTGTCTGCCATGCTTACCAATATGAGAAAAATAGCACAACATATGAAGTAACAGAAACGGCATGAGATTTATTTAGCTCTTAGCGTCATTGTTTCACATATAGCACCAAGGCACTGCAAATCTTTAGTCTCCTGCAAAATTTAGAATAGTTTCATGTGTCTCCTGCATTCTCAACCAGTCTTCTTATTCAAGAAGACTCGCATAAACGACTATTGTCATATCTTCCAGTTCATGCAGCCTTTAACATATTTAGTAATATACTTCCGGTGCTTGAATACCTTAGTTGATTAGCTCTGTGGGTTTGAGCTGATAATGAACCTTGTCCTTTTTGTCTTCCTTCGGGCACAACAATGTCTTCATGACCAGTTTTCCATAGAAAGGCATATCTGACACTTGTACTAGAACTGCACAGCTTTATTAAGTCACATAGATCGTGTTTACCTACCATGCTTATGACGACTATAATACAATGCCATATGCTCCGAGATGCGTTGTGCTAGTTTTGAATCTATTTCCATCTGTTTTGCACTGATTATAGACAGGAAATGCAAAACAAAAAGTGGAAGAAAACATAGCCAATAAAATTTTCCACAATATTACATTTATAAGAAACAAAGCCACATGTTTACACTGGCAAAATGTTGCATTACTAGCTTTGCAAGAGTATCTTAAACGCCTGCATTGTCTTAAATTTTTTGTGTCCATCCCATCTTCGTCAACTGTGTTGGAGATTATATGCGCATAAACATATTAAATCTCCCAAATTAATATGCATATCATGAACCTTGAAAGAGCAAAGCAGAAATTCCATCACAAGGATTTGTACTTTTCTCAACCTTCACAAAAGTCACTGCATTGGGAACCTGTGTATGCAGTTGCAGTCCTTAAGAAACAAATAGAAGTTAGAGAGAGGAAAAATATGACTACAGATTCGGATTCCGACCCCATCAATGGCATTGTCCAACATCTCTACAATTGCTGCTCATGTATCAAATATGGTATTTAGTACTAGCCTTTGAACAAATAATATAAAGCATACATAAATTTACCACTACAAACAGCAACTCTGAAACTTCGTTTTAACAGCTAAAATTCCAAAAAAGTTTTGAACAAGAACTTGAGCTAAGAGCACCTCAAGAGTGTCTCCATTCTATTGCAGTTTAAACTTGGATGAGTGGGTATACTGCACAAGAAGAGCGTTTGAATCCCATTCAATGAAAAAATTGCCAAACCAAAAACTGCCCTTCCGAGTTTGATTTTGAATTAGAATTGGTAAAGTCCACCAAAGAGCGGGAGAACACAGCCCCTTGCTCGGAATTCTAACTTTCATTTTGGATTGGAATTGGTTTGAATTTGCCAAAGAGCAAGAGAACTCAGTCCCTCGCACGGGATTCTAAAATTGCATTCTTTGCGCGCTACGAGCACCCGTCAAGCTATTGTTCACGCCGGGCCCAAAATTTCAATCGCCATGTTTAAAGCACCCTATAAGCACCAAGTGTCGTTGACAAGAGAAGTGTCCCCCACCTATTTACGTTAACCTGGTTGTGGATGAGTTCAGTAGACATTACAAGGACAGTTGTTTTCACTAGTCAACTATTCTCGCTCTATTTTCAACCCAAAGGTAGTTGCGGTCAACAAAAACTAACTTGGAAGACACATATTTTTTGCTTCGCCAAAATTTCTCCCTTGTCTCATGGGCATGTGCTGAAATGAATATTTCTTTTGCTTAAAGAATGTCCCACCAAAATTAACCAACAGACTTCACCCTCAAGGAAACACATCGAAAGAATCTTGCCAGCATCATCGCCTTATCGGGCGTAGCCCCACGACATGCATTTGCAGCATTGAGTTGAACATAGCCACATCCACAACAAAAGATCAAAGTAGCAGTGATGCAATGTAGATGCGGGATACTTCTTGGGGCCTGTAGACTTATAATATCATAGCTATCAAGGAATCCTAGACTAGTAGAACATAAGTAAGGTATAGATGAAGTATCTTAAAATGGCAGATGCACCTATAGAAATGCAACTGGAGGTAAAACATGTGGGCTAGCTCTGAGAGGAGTGGGGCTAAATAGTAGATTACCTGAATCTAGAGATGATTTTCTTCTTGAATGAAGACACACACTTCCTCTTCTTCTAACAGTAAAATGATTTAGTGGATTGCCCACTTAAATTCCATTGTTTGTCGGCTAAAGAAGAATATGCAACATTCCACACACGATAAGCCTAGGGCGTCGCCGCCCACTCCAACATAATAGGAGCGGCGCCGCCAATTTCCGTCTCTTTAGATTCATATGGCCACACGCCGCTGCAGATCGCTCTCCTATTCATCCCGCCATTCATGTATTTCTTCTAAACAGATTGTTTCTTTTCGTTTTGGGCATCCAAATTGCATTTCCCTTGATTCATCTTTGAATTCTTGTTGGTCTCTCCCACTTTGAATTGTTCTTCTCTGAATTGGATTCAATGCAGATTCATTACCTTGCTAACAAAATAGATTTATGACCTTTGTGCTTTTTGTCAGATCTTTCCGGCCAACAAAGTTCTGGTAATATTTTACTCCACAGGAATCCATTGTTTCTCTGTGCGAAACCCACAAATTCTTCTTCATCCTTACAATTTCAGCATACTACTTCATTCAAACCATCCCAGTGTCCTTACCTGTATTCGTTATCTAAGTCTCCGAGTCGCTTTGTGAGTACCAAAAAAGCTAGAGCCATGGGTTCTTTGCCAGAACATGAACGACAGTTGGAATACCCAGATGTAAGGCGGGACAATAATGTGGCGGATGACTATCATGGAATACGTATTGAGGATCCATATAGATGGTATGTCTTTTGCAAATCCGGAGTTGTTTCTAGTGAGCTTGATCTGTTTTGTTCCTTTTTAGGCTTGAGGATCCTGACGATAGCGAAGTGAAGGAGTTTGTGAAGAAACAAGTGCAACTGACAGAATCAGTGTTGAGCACCTGCGAAACAAGGAAGAAGTTGGAGGAGAAAATTACTTCTCTTTTTGACCATCCGAAGTATGGATGCCCATACAAGCGGGGTGACAAGTATTATTATTCATATAACAGTGGTCTGCAGCCTCAAAGTGTATTATATATAAAGGTTGCCAATCCCTATTTGTGTTTGTATATTAGCTATGACATATTCCATGATTTGCATTTTTACATTTGTTTGTATATTAGCTATGACATATTTCATGATTTGCATTTTTACATTTGTATTCTCATTTGCAGGATTCCTTGGAATCTGAAGGAGAAGTGCTTCTGGATCCAAATCAGCTTAGCGAGGATGGAACAACAGCACTGACGTTATGTGAATTTAGTGAAGATGCACAGTATTTGGCAGCTGGCCTAAGTATTAGTGGAAGTGATTGGATGACAATTAAAGTTCTAAACGTATCTACAAGGTCTTTTGAAGATTGCTTGTCATGGGTAATTTGGCTCAAAAAATCTTTGACATAGTATGATTATTCATCATGGATGCTTCTCTTTATGCATGGAGTTGCTTATGCTATAATCACATCACAGGTCAAGTTTTCGAGTGTAGCATGGACTCATGATGGCAAAGGTTTCTTCTACAGTCGTTATCCTCCACCTGAGTTAGTACCTTTGCTTGTTGTACTTCAAACATAACGCGACAGCCATATTCTTGGTGCTGTGCTGTGACTTAAATTTTGGCGTTTGTAGGAACAAGAACACGGATGCTGGGACTGAAACAGATCTCAATTTGTGTCACCAGTTGTATTACCATTTTTTAGGTACAGACCAGTCTGAAGATATCCTTTGTTGGAAAAATTTGGAGCAACCGAAATGGTTCATTTCAGCAGAAATCACAGAAGATGGAAAGGTGCCTCCAAATATTTCTTTTTTTTTGCATTCTGAATGGGAAAGAATAATCATTTATAGATAGAATAATTGTTTTGCCATAGTGGACTCTTGTTCATGACAAGCAAACCTCAAAGCTAAATAGAACTTGCAGTCAGCTAGTTTTCTGCCAGCGCATTTACCTTTGTGTCATATAATGTCTTGGTTGTCTACTTAGAACTGCATGGAAGTAAAAAGGAAGGTGGCATTAAGAATGAGCTGCCAGAGCTTTTGATTTAGTGCCTATCTTCTTATTTATGTAGCCACATGCTCCCCCAGGCAAAAACCCTACTTCAACTCGGAATGCCATCATTAGATTTAGCTGATTGCGAAGTTGAATCTCTACTGTTTTTTGGCATTTGACGATATTATTTGGATTCTGCAGTACGTTGTCGCATCAATTTCAGAAGGTTGTGATCCAGTTAATAGGTTGTACTATTGTGACCTTGATATGTTGGAAGGTGGAATCGAAGGCCTGAGAAAGTCGAATGATATGCTTCCTTTCCAAAAGCTTATTGACAATTTTGATGCAAAATATGAAGTTATTGCCAATGATGGTCCCATTTTCACATTTCACACAAATAAAGGTGCTCCGCGTTACAAATTAGCACGAGTGGATATAAGGGAAGCAGATGTATGGATTGATGTCATTCCAGAATCAGAAAAAGACGTTTTAGAATCTGCTGATTGTGTGAATTCAAACCAGTTGCTAGTCTGCTACCTCAGAGATGTGAAGTATATCTTACAAGTTCGGGACCTGCAAAATGGTTCATTGATTCAAGATCTTCCACTTGACATTGGAACCATTTCCGCAATTTCTGGACGGCGGAAAGACCAGGAGGTGTTCTTTAGTTTTACTAGTTTCCTCACGCCGGGTATAATATATAGGTGTGATTTGAGCAACAAAATTCCAGAACCCAAGATATATTATGAGACTGTAGTTAGTGGATTTGATCGATCAAGGTTTGAGACCATCCAAGTAAGTCGGCATTTTCATTATATATGGATCTGTTTCATTTTTTTCACTTTCTTAGCTTACAGCATTATAATTTCATTAGATTGCCAATAGATATTAGGGTTTCCTGGGACATTCGCTTGCTTATAGATGCAATTAGTGAAGTTGCTTCTTGTCATGGATTTTCTTGTCACGCTAGAACGCTCCCAAAAAAAAAAGGGGGGGGAATGAGGAAACATGCCTTGCCTTGAACATATTAGATCTTTCTCCAGTATACTTTCAAGTAGGGAATGAGAAAACGTGCCTTTCCAGTGAACATTTAGATCTTTGTCCAGTATACTTTCAAGTAGGGAATGAGGGAACACGCCTTTGCATTGACTTTGTCCAGGATACTTCCAAGTTTTTCTTTTGCAAGTGTTGTCATAAAAATTATGGGACAGTTGTCTTGTCCTCCACTGTGGCATGACTGTCCTTTGTCTTCAGGTTTTTGTTACTTCTACAGATGGGACAAAGATTCCCATGTTTATTGTTGCAGAGAAGAATTGCATTCTTGACAAGAGCCATCCAACTCTACTTTATGGTTATGGAGGGTTTAATGTCAATATCACTCCATACTTTAATGCTGCAAAAGTGGCCCTTCTTCAACATAGTGGAACGGTGATTGCGACAGCGAATATTAGGGGTGGAGGTGAATATGGAGAAGAATGGCATAAGGCAGGGTCACTTGATAAAAAGCAAAATTGTTTTGATGATTTTCAAGCATGTGCGGAATATCTCATTAGAGAGGGCTACACACAATCAAAACTGCTTGGCATTGAAGGTGGCAGTAATGGTGGTCTTCTAGTCGCAACATGCGTCAATCAGGTAGTCATTAGCA
This sequence comes from Isoetes engelmannii, assembly GCA_011763485.2. NCBI lineage: Eukaryota > Viridiplantae > Streptophyta > Lycopodiopsida > Isoetales > Isoetaceae > Isoetes > Isoetes engelmannii. The sequence continues at coordinate 6,851 of JAANSK020276636.1, forward strand.
TATAGTACACTAATGTAATTCTCTTTCACAATTTTATTCAACAAAAGCAGAACTGGTGCTACATGTGTGTGATGCATATTATGGATAATGCAGAGACCAGAGCTCTTTGGATGTGCTCTTGCACATGTTGGGGTAATGGATATGCTGCGTTTTCACAAGTTCACAATAGGTAAGCTGACTGTTTAACAGTATGTTAAGTAGTATGGTCAGAGCATTGTTAATTTCTTAAATGATAATTGCCTTAATGTGCCTAACTCAGTACATGTCATGCTATTTATGTGTGTTTGATTCTTTTGTGATGTCTAACTGAAAATTGGAGGGGCTAAGCATAACCACAAGAGCATAAAATGCCTGGTTGAATCTGAAGAGCATTCTCATCTTTATCTGTAGCTTTATTGTTCATGAACTTTCATGAAATTAAGGAATGTCATGAAATAAAAATGGCATCAGGAGCTCAGAAGGTTCAAGGCACACAGCAGTAACTTCGTGTTTCTCCTTTGAGGATGAACTATCAAAGCATGACAGGGATCAATAAAGAAGAGGAGTAACATTCTGTCAAGAAGAGGAGGCTTGAGGGGAATGTTGATATTCGGGCTTATTTCAGACCAGCCAGAATGGAAAATGGGATGCTCCGCTAAGTTAAACACCTTAGATGCCCAAACCACATGACCCTTGTTTTCCAGTCTTGTGTCTGGAATTCCCACACTGCATTCTGATCTCTCTTGGACAATGGCGTCAACAGGCGTGATCTCCAACATGACACATTTGTCTGCATACAACAAAGCATAGATGCCACATCCTTTATGTGGACAGCATCCCTTGATTCAGCAGAGGCAATCTGAGGCCAGCTGCACACGATCCTGGCTTGAGACAGTTGCTGACTAATCTATTTGAGACAGAGTGACTAGGAGGCTCATTTTTTCCTTGCAGGTTCAAAATGTTGTATGTACTTGGTCTCATAGACTTGACAGGCTTAAGTAGATGTTATTCTACAAGAGCATATCAGAACCTGATTGTGCATGATATGAGTTGCAGGTCATGCATGGACAACCGATTATGGATGTTCAGACAATGAAGAGCAGTTCCACTCGATGATAAAGTAAGGTTTAGTTTTGTCTTCGTTTGCAGTTAGAAATGACTATGAAATGTAAAATAAGTGTACTTGGTTTCTTATAGGTACTCTCCTCTCCATAACGTTTCAAGACCCTGGGAGAGGCCTAATTTGAAAGACAGGCAATATCCAGCAACAATGCTTCTCACAGCTGATCACGATGACCGTGTCGTGCCACTGCATACGATGAAGCTCTTGGCGGTACGTTTTCCCTTACCATTGTATCGATGTGTCCAGGCTTTAAATGTGTTTTTTTACAGACTATGCAGCATATACTTGTTAAGGCATCAGCCACTCCTGTACAAACTAATCCCATTATTGGCCGGATTGAAACTAAAGCGGGCCATGGATCTGGTCGACCAACTAAAAAAACTGTAAGCTTTCATCACCAGGTTTGAATTCTAGAATTGAGGATGCAGCAGATAAATTTCCCCCTTTTTTTTTCCAGATTGAAGAAGCAGCAGACAGATATTCTTTTCTATTAAAGATGCTAGGCGCTAAGTGGACCGACTAGCCTGGCTTCTGTTTCGGGCATACCATCAAAATCATTACCGAAAGTCAATTTTTGTATTCAAATTATCATTTACCAAATCAATTTGGTATTCGCTTGATCATTTTGGTGAGGTAGAATGCCGTGAGTAAAGGTTTGAAATCCAAATGTTAGTTTTCTAACAGAAAGTTCTATTTTGTACACAACTTGATTTGATGTGTACTTTCCTCAGCTGACAATTCAGTATTCTTCCACTATTGTTTTGACAATTCTCTATCTTCTTCACCTCCTAAAATGGCCTGTGCACGTTGCTGGTTGGAGAGTTCCAGAGGAAGGTTTACATCTAAATGTGAGAGACCTTGGTCTGTGCGAGTTAAGAAAATGCTTGTTATTGAAATATGCATGTAGTTTCAAATCCAAAAATAAAAAATTCAGTTTGTGCTGCTTAATTGGTTGTTTGTCAGAGGCTACCAGATCTCGTATCTTGTTTGAGATTGTTTTTCTCGAAGAAGCATCTCACTTATAAAAAACGCTTCATGTGTATTGCTAATAATAGCTTCTATTTGATAGGTGTCTATTTTCAGGCTTTTATGGCGTTTTGTTGCATTGCATCCCACGTTGCGGGCCATCGATCTATAGAATATTTTGAGATTTATTCCCGATCAACGGCAACGGTCACTCAAAAAATAAAAAATTCATGTCAATCCCTTTTGTGGTATCACGGGAAGGGGAAAAAAATGTTTCATTGCATAGTCCTACTGATATTTTTTGTTTACGTCCACCAAATGCAAGGAGGCGTGTTTTATATGTACACAACGCATTAACCTGAATTGCAACATAAGAAAAAGAGCACAGGCTTCCACAACGGAGGAACCGTTTGTACAAAGAGCGGGACAGTGCAGGAGAGCAAGAACACAAACCACTTGTGCAAACACCAAAATCATAAAAGCTTCAACCGCTACAAACACTAGCACGAACCTTCCTCAGTCCTCAGCCATCCGACAAAACTGACTCAGTTAAAAGCCGACAAAAGCAATGCAGGTATACTTGGAGGAGATTTGGGCCTATGATTCTGGCCATCGATTCCTCTTGAAAATTAGAACCCATTCAAGGCAAAATCGGTCCTTCTAGCTTCAAGAAGCCCCTTCCTGAGCAATTTCGGCTGGTTATTCAGCCTCATCTTCTCAAATAATAACCCTTGATTGTATGAAAACGGCCTTTGATTCATCAAAATCGGCCGTCTAGCAGCAAATTCGACATGACCCACATGATTTTCCTCATCCTCTCGCTACTCTTGAGTCCGGCGGTGTACAGCAGACTCAAATTCTTAGCAAAATCTACAGCAATCTACAGAAAGAACTGCATCAACCAGCGCAGGAACTGCATCAACCAGCGCCAAGAGGACTATTTCTTCGGACCTTCTGAGCCAAGAACATGCGCGCTGTTTGAAGATGGCAGCTCCGACCCTCCCGCCGTGAAAGGCCAGATGCAATTGCGTGCAGGCAACAGAGATGCGGACGCAGGCTGCCGCCCTGTCGCGGACGTGGCCATCCACGGCGGCAGCCATCCACGGCGGCAGCCATCCACGGCGGCAGCCCTGTCGCGGACGTGGCAAAAAACATTCGGGGGGCTCACCAGCAGGAGGGAAAAGATTTTGTGTTTTCGTTTAAGGCTTTGTCGAGGAAGAACATTGCTTTTGTGACGGTCCACCAAGGCTCCCGCCATAGCCCTAGAGGCAGCCATAGCCACCCGCCATAGCCCTAGAGGCAGCCATCGCCACTAAGAAGTTTCAGAGTTCATGCATCATGTTTTGGCACAGAGATTCATGGCGCCTTCACCTTTTGATACAGTTTTTTTTGCTCCAAGGTAACTACTTCTCGTTTGCTCAAAGTGTTTACTGTTAAAAATTCTTGCTTTAGCAATGCAATAGATAAGCTGGTAATAGGATTCATGTTCAATTTCTTTATAATCATGCTAGACTTGGCTTCTGCTCTCATCATTTTTTGAATATCCTTTTGTCCTGGCATTTAGCACATTCTATTTTCTTTCCTGCCTATGATGGTTATCCCATCTTATTTTCTAATATCAGTACCTAGACAGCCATATTTGATGATACCCTTGTTTATTTGGCAAGGTAACTTGTAACGCCATTTTCTGTGCTGCTGTAGTTTAAAGACCAAAGGCAATAACATCATAAGCAGCATGTATATCTGCAGTTCAATAAATATCCCTATTATACAGTATAGAATTGGATTGGATTATTTACTGTTTTTCTTTATAAAGAAAAGGAGCCATGTAGTTCTATAGATCAGAATTAAAGCACAGTGCTAGAATTACACCTGAGTGAGAGATGATGCAAATAGTGTTGAGTTATGTGACAGAAAAAGACACTACAATTGCTCAATGTGCCAGAGACACAGAAAATCAAGCAAATCAAGTAGAGAGCACAAGGACCTTTATCATCCCCTCGCTATTTGCAGCCAACATTGTGGGGCTGCACTTTTCCAACAGACCCCATTGATAAAATGAGAACTATCTTCATCACTTTCGTCTGCATCTTGAAGTCCAGGCTCGTGGCACGTAACAGGTTTTCATATAGCCTACAGATATTCAAAATCATGCCGGAGTGTTCAATTTGTTAATGAACATAAATGTTTTTAAGCACTTGCCTTATGGTAGACATAAACTTCATTTGTCTCGCTTCCACAAGAAATACATTCACTCTCCAGTTTTTTGCCATGTATTTTTAGCTGTCCACTGGAATATCTTCTGTATTGTAAAGCTTTTCAAAACTCCTAATGTTGAG
>JAANSK020276647.1:0-11256 GCA_011763485.2 Isoetes engelmannii
CAAAATGGTATTTATGTTTGCCAATATTTGTTGGAAAATAACATGTTTTATTATGTCCTAGTGAGTTAAAGGCATCTCATACTATTTGAATAAACTGCAGATGAAATATATGAGAGCTGCTTTACAACTTCTATTATCCAGTTACCAACCAATGAAGGGAAACTCCACTATTTCAAAGAGTCTTCTTCTATTTCAAGTATATGTATTCCACGCCTTGGAACACCTGCGCAACCTGTCATAGTAATGCATCCTGGATCAAACGTACCAACTACTGCTGTCTATAACAGTTCTTTGTTGTGTCCATATAGTGAAACATGGGCTGGACCTGCATTTTCAAACTCACCCCCCTCCTAGTTCTTTGCCTCTTCCAAGTTTTCCCTCTCAGCAATGCAAACCAGTCTGGGCAAGGGAAGTACGTCATCATGCTTCTTGTTCTCAGACTTATCGTGACACATGCTATGCAACTAATGATTTGAAACGAATCTTGAATCTTGATATGCTATGATCTGTATGTGATCACAATATGGATTGACCTGCAAGAATTGCTCATCCAAAGACAGGATTTCTCTGCCGCTTAATACAGTAACTACGCTTTCAAATCGTTGAAGGTAATTTTATTATGATATTTTTCTTCAAAATTTTGGCTTATTTTTAACACTATTATTCCTGCAGGTATTTCTGCAGCCTGGCATATATGGATATTTGAAGAGTCATGCTCTCCTTGAGGTTTATAGTAAACCTGCTAGCGTGCTGCAAAGATTTCATTAATACTTAGCTTTAATACCATTCTAGAGCACATATCTACACTCGTCTAATAAAAGAAGTTTTATATTCTTTTCGGTTTGAAGTGGTAAGAATATTTTACTATTGAAATTTCTATCTGAAGACCTATGCTCTCCTTGTGCTGTATAGTGAAGCTGGATGGCCAGCCGTAAAGATTTTATAGCTATTTAGCTTTAATACCATTTTAGAGAACATGCATACACCCGGTCTTTTAAAGAAGTTTTATATTCTTTTCAATCTGAATTTTATCAGAAGAGTAAGTCGCAAGTAAGTATTAGATAATCAACGTCTAGAGGATATTGCGCCTTGTAAAGTGGCGAGGCGGCTCCAGCCGAGCCACTTTATTGGCGCAATATCCGATAGACGTTGATTAACAAACGTAATGAATATATGATTCAAATTACGAACCATATGCTGCCACGTGCCAGCTCTTGGCTACGATGGCAAGGAAGCCCAGAAACCGGTGGCCGGCGTGAGCCGATGGCTATGGCAGTAACAAGCTCTAAATCCAAGCTTCAGAACTGCTGGTCCGGCTTCGGAAATGCAAGAAATGCTGGCTCTAGGCTTTACAGGGCAAAAACCGTCTTCTGAATGTTGACTATGGTGTTCATTCTTGAAGGTTTTGGCTATGGATTACGGCTAAGATTCGGAGTTGCAAAAATATTGCCCTAAGATCAGTGGAGAAAGGAAACTGGTTGTGGCGAGAGGCGGAAATGGCTGAAGCATGCGATTAATGCCCTGCATTGGAAAGCTTTATGAACAGGGCATGAATCTCCAAAACGATTTCCTCTGCACAAACCCTTTTCAATCGAAACATCAAGAAAAGCTTCTACGTTTCCTTCTGGAGAAACCTTACAGATCCTTCTGGAGAAAAGCTTCTACCTTTCCTTCTGCTCGAAATGGATCATTGCAGATCTTATAACATAAATGTTCTGCTCATAAAACCATGCATGCAACCTGAATCCATCAGAAATGGCCTAATAGAAATCTCGCAAAAAATGATCTGAATCTCGCGAAAATGGTCGGATAGAAGATCGATCCATCAGGTCGGTGAGCAGAGCAACAGGCGGAGCAGAGAATGTCGAAGAACCAAGGTCTGGAGAGCAGAGCATCAGGCGGCGATACAGGGCGGCGCCGCTTCAAAAAAAAAGTCCAAATTCTGGCTTATAAAATTGACGAAATATTACAGTAATTTGAACCATATACTCATTACGTCAGCAAGTTACAAGATTTGTATGTGAACAGTTATATGTAGTTTTGAGACTTGAAGTTCCAGTTTACCTATGTAGTTTTGAGACTTGAGTTCCAGTTTACCTATGGCCCGTTGTAGGGTCCTCGTGGATGTTAAAATAATATTTACAAGAAATTTATCATGGCAACCTTGGCCGCTGTGAACATCTCTCTTTCCGACTCCCTTGCATCTAGAAAAAGTGAGTCGTATATTCCTTGCATTTAGAAAAATGAGTTGATACAAAGAGGTGTTCGCGATGACCAAGCAAACATTTTCATGTACCAGACTCAATAACGGATTAGGATTTTTGCCTAGTAGTAATGTATGCCTATTAGTTCAGGATTTGAACATAACTGCAATGACTTTTTATAATGTTTGTCCATAAGATTTGTTTTTCTTTCCTCTTCATTCAAATTTTAATTAAATGTTCTTAGGTAGTTTTTAGCATGATTAATTAGCATGATCAAAAATTGCAGGCAATTAAAAACTCAGCAAATGGTAAAAATTAGGGTTTATAAAAAAAAAACAACATTTCTCAAAATTTGCAGCTTCACCTTAAAAAGATTTTTTTGTGGAGAGTAGTTTGTTTTTTTAAGGGAATCTTTCAAACTAGAGTGCTGCAACACTCACGTTTAATTTGCAACCTTGTTTACGACTTTCTACTTTTGCTTAAACTAATTCTTATAGACTATAGTGAACCTAGCTCTAATACCATGTTGGATGCAAGGAAAGAGAAAGATGCAGCAAGACAGTGTGAAAGAGAGAACACAAGATAATCCCAACGTGAATGTATTATTCATGAAGACTACATGCTCTTATATACAATGAAGGGCTAAAAGGCAAACGGTTCTTTTAGCTCCTTGAGACCCTTTTAGCTCCGTGAGCCATCAATAGACAACGAGCTATCAACAGACAAAGGCTAAGATTGCATGGACGTATTGTATTTTCTTCACGGACGATCGGATGGTGCCCTAACGTCATATCACGACAACCAACGACATATAAAATACCTATCAGCTCGTATAATGTAGAGAAAACTTTCACCTCGGCTGTCAGAATGAGGGGAAAAAACTCAATCCCATCCATTTAATTAGAATATGGCAATAATATGCAATCAACCTACCAAGCAAAATGTTTGCCCTTCGGGCAACCCCAAAAAGACTATTAGCTTTTGGACTCGTATAGAACACTTTTCTTCTTCAAGTGTTGTTTTATAATTCCATGGTAAATAAAAAACAATTGGTACAAAACAACAAAGAATCATTCTTCTAATTCACCATTACGATGAGCTACGAGGACCTACAATTTGATCCTTGTAAAAGCTATAACGAACTAGAGTCCAACTTCTCAAACGACATCATCTTCTTTTTAACATCATAGGAAATACGATGATCTTGTTGCATTATGCTTCCTATAATTTCAGCGGCACTGGCGAATTTAGGCTTTATCAACAAACACATTAGGGAATCTTCAAACCTCACATAGTTCTCTTGTGGAAGATGCCATGAGGTCCCTTGAAATTGAAGAATCATGGATGGGACCTTTACGTTAGGGATGTTTGAAACATCATAGCAAACACCATAATGAGCATCCACATTATCAATTTCATCATCTAAATCTAATCCCGGTAAAGCATCAACGAATGCTGCTTTTATAGCATCAAACACGGGACTACTAAAATAGGTCAGTACAGTTCCTGAATCAAAGACGGTTCCCCCAGGGTTGATATCTAGAGACGTATTGCATCGTGAAATCAAAGTATTGCCAACAATTATGCTTTGAAGGTGGGCCTGGTAAAGGCTATTTGGCAAGATGGGAGTCGACTGATGGCTTGAAGAGGATAAGGTACTTCCAAGGAACAAAGTGCCATGTGCATTCTTAGAATAATGTGATAAACAATAGGAGAATTTTCCATCAAGCGAGGGTAATTGGGAGATGAGAGAAGGAGCATTGGGACCTAGGCCAACGACACCAGTAACATTGGCAAGGATTCCTGAGAGACTATGCGAGCAGCCCATTGTTATCTGGAAAGTATGAAGACCTGAGGGGGACATGAACCTTATGTCTTCTTTAGCATATCTTCGAATAGTGGTACTGGAATCCCAATACTGAAGATTATAGAGGCAAGAATCATTGTGAAAGTCTCCAACATGTCTAGGGCAAGGGGGTTGTACTAAAGATGCACACACATGGGAATGGCATGAGATGGGGGCAAAAGAAGTGGATTGAGAAGGATGGAACATAGAACCAGTGCATGATTTGCAAGAACCGCAGTGTAGCCAGGTTAAGTCACTACCTGTATCCATAATTGCTAGGTATTTTCTGGGTGGAGTACCTATCAGTAGCTCCATCACGTAAGATCCATCATCAAGTGCTCTAGGAATAGTGTTGCGATACGCATCGTTTGCACTCTTTTTTCTAGCCATGAGAGCTTGCCATCGGTAATTGTCTCCTATGGCTCCGCGAGCTAGCTTCTTGTGTATGGATAGACCTGCATCTACCTGATGCAATTTTACTGTATATTGTTGTGCGCTTGCCACTTGCACAAACATCATCAATAAGATGAAAAACAAAGGGATACCCATGACACCAATGCCATGACTGCTATGACTTGTTATATTTCTATAACACCTACCTTTTTAACCTTTGCCATCCCTTTATCTTTAAAGCTACAAAAATGCTAGAGAAAAAAACCTCCAACGTTGTTTACCCTTTTTTGGGCTTCGCGTATGCTGCGCATGTACCGATTGGAAGGTACAGATTTGAGGACGGACCTTTTCGTGCATCTCGTTTCTGGAGGTAAATTAAATACAGAAGGTGTGTGGAGCTTGAACAGGTCGGTGTTGCTGGGTCGGTGGAGCTTGAACATGTCGGTGTTGAACAGGTCGGTGTTGCCACATCACAGAGGTCTGTTACTCGATGCTCTGCGATTGCTTTGAAAATTGCCTTTCATAGTATAAGTTCTATATATCATGGCCCATGCTCAACAGAGTGAAAGATATAGTATCACAGGAAATGAATTCTGTGTGCTCCTTTCTGGGATAACACTTGAGGCAGGGCCCCTGTTCATCCTCTTGGTTTCAGCTTTGCAACTTATTGGAGAAGTTCATGGGCATATTATTGACTACCGTGCATCTGTGTCTCTTAAGCTGTCAATGTTGGCTTCAGTGATATCTGCAAGCTACAACGGTAGCATGTCAATTGAATTTGCAGCAAAAAATGCAGTAACCTTCAAAACAAAGGTCCTTGTTGCATTGACAGCAGGTAGATTCTTAACTTTAACACATGTATGTCTTCGGTAGGCTTATTTAATGATAATGCCCTAGAACATTTAGAACTGTTTGTCTTTCCTAGTGTTCAAGATGATGCATTTTTTATACATAACAACCATAACTTTATAGAGTAGCTGACTACATTTCACTCAGCCTATATGTCACCTCAACAAGGATATAATACTGAGAACATCCTGTGTTTTGCAGTATGTACACTGTAAGAACATATGTAAACATATTAAGATAGCAAAAGAACAAAAATGAGTGAAATCTTATATTAATAATTCACTTGAACAAGGTGATTTTTATGATTCTAACCTTAATGATCCCTTAACATCTGAATTTCGGACACATCAGAATGACTGTGAGACAATGTTGTTTATGATGTTTCTTGTAGCACATTTTTATTGGATCCAAGAGCAAAACTCCGACTTCCTCATGCACTGTTGGATATGAATGTATGCCTTTTGCAAGCAATCGACATTCTTCAATGCCTAAGCATAACCTTGTCTTTCTTGCTTGCTACATTGATGAGGCTATCTTTCTTGCTGCGTTGATGAGGCATTCTTGGCTCATGAGCTCTGTTACAAGCTCTTATACTTGCTCTCTTTCTGATGCACATCGGGTCTTGTTGATAGGCTGATAAGACGTTCCTACTGAAGCTGTTGGAATGCTTGGTAATAATTGATAGTGTCTATGCAGAAAAATGAACACCCAACACCCTGCTTTATGTGGCTCACATGTCCCATGTATTGCTCTGCAGCAATCACAGAGCATTTTCCATTCTTCTGGTAGTGGACAACTAGCCATGGGCATAAACTTGGCAAAATGGCAAAAATTTAGGTTTGGGTTTGAGCTATATAACATTAACTTTAGGTCCTCTCTACAAATTGATGAGTGGAATACATACGCAGAAGTACTTTGGCACATGGAACTATGTTTCCTCGTCTAGGGTATAATCTTGCATCACCCTTGGTATGCAAAGGCTGTTGAAAAAATGAAATTGGTGCAAACGCATGCTGAAGATATATCATCTCTTAGTGTGGATTTGATGCCAGCAGAAGAAGTTGATGACTCTTATGTGTGAGATAGCAGCAGCATGGCAAATTATCAGCTTCTCAAGGTTTGGTTGGCCATCAAGCTAGAAATTTGCACGGGCATATTGGATTTCTTATAGTTCTAAAAATGGGCCAATCCAAGAAGCATAGCAGCACAGACATGGCGAAATTGTAGGCTGGTGTTGTAGAAGAAGCTCCGAAATTGGAGATTGGTGTTTCAGCTCATAAATCCAAATACTTGAAATGGTTATTTAAACTGCTACATTTATAATTTGCAAAGAGCCATATCATGGATTAGAATGATAATCCATGGCAGTCTGATCTTACAATGGGTAATACAGTTCTGGACATGTATGCTAAATGTGGGAACATGGAGGAAGCATGCAATGTCTTTGACAAGTTGTTAAGTCGAAATGTGGTAACTTGGGGTACAATGGTTGTTGGATATGCCCAGAATTGTGATGTTGGGTTAGCTGTGGAGTGGCTTCATAGTATGGAAGATGCTGGTACAACACCAGATGATATGGCATTCACTGCCATTCTTACTGCATGCAGTCATGCAGGGCTTGTGGATGAAGGTCGTAGGCACTTCACATCCATGAGAGAAACCTATGGTATAAAGCCAAATAACTTTCATTATACTTGCATGGTTGATCTCCTTGACCGTGCAGGATATTTTGTGGAGACTGAAGATTTACTCAGCTTTTCCGCTGTTCGACATGATGTTTGCTGCCGGAAATCACTTCTTGGTTCTTGCAAAGCACATGGAAATCTGAAGCTTGGAGACCAACGTTTCGCAAAGATTATTAGTTTGAAATCCACTTGTGGCCAAGGTTATATGCTTATGTCAAATATTTGTGCTGATTTGCAGTATGCTTTCCACACTAATTCCATGCTAGCTGAGGAACTGCACTGAGTTCTCGCAGAAGGCCTGCTAGACTAATTGATCTCAAAGTAAAAATCCTCTAGGTACGCTTATGTATAGTTCCTTCCAGAATATTTGATAGTGCAATTCTTGCCCTAAGCATTATCGTGTTCAGTTTTAAAGGACAGCTGCAATGTCTTATAGTTTGTGCTATAATACCTTGCACCAATCTGTACCAAATGCATACACAATGAGATTTTTGCCATCCAATAGAGATGACCTAATTTCGTGCAAAGTATGGTAAAGAAAGCCATATGGGAGCTAGACCCTTCCGATGGAAGCATAAAATTAAATGAAGCAGGCTCAATCTTGACTGCAACAGATGGAGATTTGCTCATCTATAAACCCAACTCTCACAGCTTCTCTCTTTTTATAAAGGCAAAACTGCTTTATGTAAAACAAATATCTGAAAGATATTGGCAAGGCAATTAGTGCATCAATAGCCATGCAAAAGGAAAAAAACTAGAATATTGTGTGCATGTGCAGCTTCACATTGCATCCGCACTCAATGCAGTGTAAACACAAAGAAAGTATCAGAAGGAAGGGAGGGAAAGGATTGTGTAATCGTGTGCATGAATCAATTCCTAGGATGCTCTTTCATTGGCCTTCATCCCTTGGCATAGACAGCTGAATGCTTACACACTTCTTTCAGTCGATGTTTCAGAATATGCAGCACAAGACAAACTCACATAATTGAAAGCATAAAGAACATGGGCAGGTTATTCACGACAGTCTGCAGGTCTGCTAGATATGTGGATGGCATTCTTACTGTACGCAACCATGCAAGTCTTATGGATGAAATTTGCACTTCATCTCCATGTGAGAGAAAAGTATTGCATAAGACCAAACAACTTCTATCTGCACAATGGATCTCTATGGCTGTGTAGGATACTTTGTACATCTAATCAAGATTTTCTGCTGCTCATGCTACTAGATATTGCTTCTCAGGTCCTGAGAACACATGAAAGTCAAGCTTGAAAACTGTTGTTTCTAACAGAGATTGTGCATAAAGAATGATCTCAAGGAATTTATCAGAAAGAGAGGTCTATTGATGAACACATAAATGAAGAAGAAAGCAGTATACAGCCTTATCCTAAGCTAATGTGGAGGTCGGTTCATATGCTACACTATTCACATGCACACCACCTGTCACACGACACACGTCATTGTTATTTATATTTCGTCTGCTGCAAAAAAGCAGCTATATATCATTAAAACATGTTAACAAGTCGTCCTGATTTCCTAATGACTTTTCTAAACAGAGCCGTAATTTGTAAAAAATTTGGGCTTATGTAGTTGCTCTCCAAAAGTCTCATCATTTGAATTGTTAGCCGTTTTCAAACTTATCTATATTAATAAGATTTTAAGGATTTTGTAAGAAACTGTTCACCGCCATTTTTTCGCCGATTTTTTTATTTTTCGGCTGTATTTTCCTCCAAAATCCTTTTGGTCTGCATATTTCCTTCTGGCTGCTGCATCTACTTCTCGCTTTTCTCTTTCTTCGGACCTTAAGGTCCAGTTGCTTCCCCCTTCCCTCTTCTATTCTATAGGCCAATTGGCCTCCGTGGACGATAAAAAATTTATTCTATTCTATTCTTTTTTTGGGGACGTTTATGGAAGGTTCCTCTATGTCGGTTGCAACTTGGTTTTGCAGATTTAAGGGAAGAAATTATGTTGGAGCAAGAACCGTTTTGCAAAGAAATCATGGAGTCCTTTCCGAATGTTCCATAGATATTATGCATTTTGAAAGAATCCCACGGCACGACAGTCGTTCTGCTTGGTAATCTGCAGCTCCTTTTGAAAATCTTCCATACAGGATTTACGATTTGCATATGATCATGGAGCAAGAATCGCTCTACAGACCAACCTGTTGATTGCATAGGTAAGATGGTTCTGCCTTAGCTTCACAGATCACTGTTTCGTTGATTATTTTCTTGGATTTTGAATTGGAAAAGGATTCTACAAGTAGTCGTCCATGGAGAAGGGGGAAGTCCAGATATAAATTTCAAGCTTTTACCTTTTTAGTTATTTTATTATCTGAATGCTGAATGTAAGACCTAGCAAATAGTTTGGTCATTTGAGAGGTAATGTATATTGATGATCCATTTAGATAGATTTTGCATCTACTTTCAGCCAAGTCTGTTGAAGATATAGTTAAAGTAGATTTTCAAAATATTTCCACACCAGGGCCGCCAACGTCTGAGGGGCTTAATTTGGTGTTGAAATCTAGGGTATACTTTGTCTCCCCCCCCCCCCAAAAAAAAAAAAAAAATTTGAAAAATAATTCCGAGCATGTTTTTGGATTTTCTACCTGTTTTTTTCCTCTGATTTGTACGCTTTCCGGCGGTTTTTTAGGCCTTCTTCAGATGTTTACTTTTTTCGATTTTTTTTTTTGGGGGGGGGGGGCGCGCGGTAAAACAAAGGTCTCCCGAAATCTGGAAATATTTTCGTGTTGTTAGAGTCAGGGAGGATGGTAAAAGGAGCTTCCTTTACCTTTATTGCGGTGTAGAATCTGATGTTATAAACACATTTGGAAGAATGTAAGCATCCTCCAACTCATTCCTCTTCATTTCATTCTAGAGGAAATTATAAGGAAGGGGATGAAAGTAGGGACAATGCTTTCTTAACTGCATCTGATGATGAGTAGTTGAATTTGGAAGGAAACCCCAATCCGGAGGCATGCTTGAGACTTCTATGGGCACATTGCCTTCAGTAATTAGACAAGATTTTCATAATTTATATGCCAAAATGTTTTTTCTGCATTATGAATACAAATATGGAAAACAATCACTCGAATAAATGTATAACACTAGATGATACATTCATCATGAAAACAATTTCATAATTTATATGCCAAAATGTTTTTTTTTTCAAGAGAAATTATTTAGATCCCAAGTCTGTACTCGGTACGATCTCCTTTCTAGTACGTAGTACATGTTAGCATTTTTAAGGCCAGTTTGAGCCTCCAACAAGAGATCCTGGTGTTCAAAAACTGGAAGCGCCACCAATATGTTAAAGAGCTGTCGCATCTCTACTTGCAGTCTACCAACATGATCATAGCACAGATCAGCAAGTCGAAGTGTCGTTACGGACCGACGAGATATGAGTCCCTCCGTTCGTCCAATATGCACCGGATGTTTTCTGCCACCCGGTGCCGAACAGCCCCAGCACCTCCTTCCTACGATCTTCTAGCAGCAACATGGACGTCGGAGACGAGTCTTGTTGCCATGTTTCAGCCCGTAGTGCCAGCGCCTTCATATCTTTTCAAGAGCATTTGCAGATGATGTACTCATAGTAGCGGCCATGGACTAAGTCTGAAAAAAAAAAAAAAAAAAGCTTTTTTTTTTATTGTCGAAAGCATAACTTTTAGGTTTATGAAAAGGAAGGAATCTAGGTTTATGAAAAGGAAGGAATCTAGACATAGACTTCTTTTGTAACTATTTGATTTAACAAATTTAATCTGACCCGGCCATTCTCTGACCATAGTGAAGGCTCCCTCCTAAAGGTTTGCAATCGCACCTAGATACTATGTAGCTACATGTGTTTACGGCATGTATCTAGAATTTTGAAAAGCCTAGATACTATGTAGCTACACCTGTTTACGGGCCACAAACAACAGGTATAGCTACATAGTATCTATGCTTCTCAAAATTCTTATCAATGGGCTCGCTTTCGCATGAAGCATCAGCATAGGTTGGATATGGGGCCGCTTTCACATGGAGCATCAGCATGGGTTGGATTGCTCCCACCTTCGGAAGGAAGGAACGAGTTATGATTCACCTCATCTATGGTACCTCTTTATATCATGTAGCAAAGTAACTATTAACTTAGCTTCATTGACCCAAAAGAGGCAGCCAAAGCGGGGAGGAACAAAGCTCGCCCTGTTAGTCGACAGGTTTCCCTGGTGCCCACTTCTTGAAAGTCAATCACAATCTTAATTGTAGCAACATTCATATTCTATAAAGTCAACATTAACAGTTCAAATTC
>JAANSK020276658.1:0-10114 GCA_011763485.2 Isoetes engelmannii
GGGCTAGGGAACCCACGGGTCCCAGAGGGTTTCTGGGGAAACCCTCTTGGGGCCGTGGGTTCACGCACGTGAACCACGAAGGAGCAGCGTTTTGCGTCCTCCGGCCCCTGCATTGAAATCTTATCTACGTTTCTAGCCAGTGTTACGGCACAGAGCTCCTTTTCATCAATCTGATTACCAATAACTTGAACATTTGACTTCATTGAAGCTCTTCCGCCGGATTACAAGCATCAATCCTCACAGATTCAATCTTCTCGGACGAGACAAATGCCTCCAAAGATTTCTTGGCGATGGCTTTCTGTTTTTGAGGAGAAGAAATTTTAGGAGATTTGGGAAGTACCTTAGGCTGACTCCGTTTAAGAACTGGCCGGCCGTCCTCAGGAGCGGTAGCCATAGCCACGAGCTTTATCTCTGTTAAGAACTGGCCTCGGAAGCCATAGCCACGGCTTTATCTCTGTTCGGTGTCAAAAGAATCACAAAATCTTCGCTTAATGCCGATCTTTTCTATTCCAGAGGCGAGCATCCACAGCCAGCCATGCTTCCAATTCTGAAAAATGCTGCAGAAACTGCGGGAAACGAGAAAAGATTTGGGAAAAAGCAGGGCGGAAGCAAGATTGATGCAAAATTTCAAGGATGATGGATATAGAAGGCACGCTATTGAAGGAAGAAGACGCCGGAGTTTTCTATGGCGGTGAAGGGCAAAGCTTACCATCCTAATCTTTTGGTCGGATTCAAAATCCTCAGACCGGTAAGCAGAGCAGAGGAAAACCGACGAAGCCAAAGCTACGAACAAAAAAAAAATGCAGCAGAAGAGCTATGGCGATGGAGAAGAGCAGGCGGAGCTATGCAGCCGTCTAACATCCAGACTTAGGGCTTCAAGCTCCTCCGGCCGGCTATGGCGTCTGGCTCTGCAGAATGAGTGGCGGCCCTCTGGTGGCACCGCTTACCAAATTGGAAACAAGGTTCTCTGAAAAAAACCTATTTTCAAAATTCTGGTCCTCGTGGTTTACGTACAAATAAATTATTATATGATCAAGAGGGCAATGTACGTTCAATAAGTCATATACAATCCATACATTAATAAGTAGTCATGGTGCGCAAATATAACCATGGCATAAAATTACTTTAAAGGAGAGTGCTCATTTCGTTAAGGTAAATCATTAGACTACCAATTTTTGCGTTGAAAACATAATACATACAACAGTGCAGGTATTTTCTTCCAATTGACAAATGTTTGTTGCTTTAAAACCTGGCCGCAAGTGCTCTGGCCATGAGTGCTCAGCCGTTGCAGATGGTTCAACGGATTATTGCCTAACAGTTTTTCAGACCATTTTTTATTTATTGCAGTCTGAAGTGCGGATTTTAGCACAGGTAAAGCTCCTTCATTCGAACTTGGTGAAGCTATTGGCCCTTTCAACCTGTTCGCCAGTGTCATTTTAGAATTTTTGTACATTTTTAGCAGCCAAATTGTAAAGGCACAGGTTGTGTTCTATGCTAGGACTACTGTGTTCTTAAATATTGAACATTCTGACCAACACTCTGCAGCTCCTTGCTCGAATTGAAATCCATTACATGCTTCTTAGCTATGGCAATCTCATGTTGTGCAACACAAACATAATGTATGCAACAAAAACACCAGATTTAATAGGACTATTAAGATAAATATAACAATATTAGAGCTGGAAGCATCATAATCTTCTGTTGTCATTTGCAAAAGCCTGCAACTAATGGATTTGCTTGGTCATTGCTCCCATGTTGCTCCCAACTAAGATTGACACGTCTCGTTGCAGCAACTTTTTTGCCACAGGTAGCACAATGGACACAATTATGTATTGGCTTTATTTTGGACAGCCATATATAGATCCAATTAAAGTACTTATATAGAAATGCCATAAGGTGATAATTGGCTAAAACCATAAGTTGATAAGCTGAATGTAAAGAGGGGTGAGGGTGCAGAATATACATTTAACATCTCACATTTCACAGATTTTGAAAAAATGGAGACCATAAGTTACTTACATGCTGTGCTTTCGACTCCAAGCGCTTCAAAATTTTCAAAATGACTTCATGTTTGGCTCCTCCACTGTTTAGATGTGATTTTTTTCCTTGCGACAGTGCAATAGCTGCATTCTCAATGTTCTCCTTGTATTCCCCATGATATGCAATTCTCTGTACAATTCTGGCAAATCTGTCAATCAAGCAGCTAAAGGACTATAACTTTGATACAGAATCTGCCTTAATTCCATGTCTGCAGTGTCTGCCTCTTTTGTACAATCAAGAGAGCAAACTAAGTTACTTTCTAAAATAGCTAAACCACGGCAAGTCAATTTTTAAAGCGCAAAGGGTCAAGCTTAAAAAGTGAGAATTGAGAAATGTCATACCTTCCCAAGCTATAAAATCCACCTTCGATTAACAGTGACAGAGAATCATCAATACATTCCCTTTGCCAAAATTGTGCTCACACAGAAAAGATTGATTGCTATTGCTGCATCAGCAACCTTGAATGTGAAACATCTTATATTTTCATAACTTGAAATAAAAATAAGATAGCTAAACGTGTAAAATCGAAGAAATACCTCTTCACGACTATACGAAAACAGAGCCTGAACATGGTCCAGGCAAGTGCAAGCGTAAGCAAGCTCTCCAAAGTAAAACATGATGCTAGCTGCTGTGCAGGTATATCCACAAAAGAAAATAAAACACGAACTAAGAGTAGGCAAAAATCTGTGACAGAGGCAACGACTTTGTCAAAAATGCATCATGAAAGGAAAAGAAAAGATTCAAAGATGCAGCATATGCACAAAGATACAAAAGTTTACACAAAGATACAAAAGTTTAAGTTTACATACGTCATAGGAGAATAAAAAAGCCTTACATGCGTCCTTCAATATAAGCCTCGTCCAAAACGCCTGGGCAATCCTAACTCGAGCCTTCTTCAAAGAAAAAGCAGAGTTCTGATGGGGTATATGCCAAAAAAGAACGCCCATAAATATTGTATGCAACAATAGGAGCTTAAATACTCTCTCCAGAATGCTCCACATTATCCGCCCAAGGAAGAAGCTAGCAGTGATTAGTGATCTGCTGAAGCACCTAAATGAAAGAAAAGAAGGAATGCACGAGCAATGTATAAAATCACCAGACAATATGTAGGCAAAGTACATCTTCAACGGAGCTCTGGGATTTCACCGAAGCTGTGAGATGCTTTGTGCAGATCGCAGGGTTTGATGCACTGAACCGCCCGCTACTTCGTTCCGGCCGCTCCCAAAACAACCTAATTAATTAAAGAAAGAATAATGCAATTTAAGAATCCTATCTAATCTAATAGCCACGTATAATCTTGAAGGGTGGAGCGCCGGAAAATGTAAAATCCGGCTAGAATTTTGCCAAAATAACGCTAACATTAACGCGGGAAAAATGTAGACACTCCTCCTTACCATTTTATATAAAGAGATTATACGCTCATCTCAACTAGCAAACAATATAACATAGAGTGAAAGCCAAAAGTTTGAGACAAGCTAATTTGACAAACGAAGAAAACGTATGAACATAACGAGAGAACCTTAGAATATACGGAGATAAATTGAACCAAGAAAAATACCCGCCCCAAGTCTTGCGAGACTGGCAATGAGGAGATACACGATTTTCCTTGGTTAGCGGCTGCATCATGGTGCCTCTCGCGATGGTGCAGCCGCTGCAATTGGCTGCTCCCCATTCCAAGCCTCAACGGAACAAATGGGTTGCCTCAAGCCATCTGATGAAGAGGAGTTCAAGCCTCTCCTTGGCCGTCCTCTTCAGTGGTATGATGTTCAATTGCAACCTCCTTGCTTCCGTCTTGGTCCGGGCAGAAAATTGCCCTCAGGAATTTGGAAACATGCATAATATGGGCATGGAAATGTTGGGTCCCTTGCAATTTGATGGCAATGAGCCTCCCACCACCGTTTGGGCACCTGGTCGCCGCATTGTTGCTGGTATGTTTTTGAAAACCTAATTTCAATAACGAAGGGAGATGGGTTTTAAAACCTAGGCACTAAAGCTTTGAGACCTTATTTATTGTGTCATTTGAATACCTGCAGTTGGAGACCTGCATGGAGACTTGGAGCAGACCAAAAGAGCATTGAGGTTAGCTGGAGTCTTGAGTTCTGATGGGCACGATAACTGGATTGGAGGCAGCACTGTAATAATATTTGTTGTTCTTTTTCTTAGATTAATGGCATCATGGTATGCCACATCTGTGATCTGCCCTTTTAATGGCCTATAGAAAACCTGTTTCAGGAATATATGTTATTTGAAGCATGGCTTCGGTTATGAAAATATTACACATGCCAGACTATAATTTTCCTTCGTTTCTATTTGGAAATTGGAGTATGCAGATTATTTATAGTGTGATTGTGAACAGGTGTTGGTTCAGGTTGGTGACATTCTAGACCGCGGAGATGATGAAATAGCTATCATGTCACTTCTTCAAAATCTGAGCATGCAATCCAATTTGAAGGGTGGGGCTGTGTTTCAGGTCTCTAATATTAGTGTTATAGGCAGATGTTTGTAGAAGTATATTTGTACCTGAACAGCTAGGTATCTGATTGTAATTGCCCGTCTTCCTTCTCCATAGCTTTATGACATCATAGACATATTGTGCCTTGAAAATTACTTGTCATTGTTTTTTAAAGAAGTTGAATATTAGATCTTTAGCATGCACTACTTCCTTTTCCACATTATTGATGGCATTACCATCTTGAATTTTAAGCTCCTATACCAAACGTCAGGCATAACATATAAGCTTTCTTTGAGACATGAGAAGATGAGCTTGTGTTATAATGAATAATGTAGTAAACATATCACTTGCTTCTTGAACAATGCTCTGTATTTGATACAGTTTGCAATTTCATTTTCCTGTTTTTCCTAAGCAATCAGTTGTTGCCTAAATTGCAGGTCAATGGGAACCATGAGACTATGAATGTCGATGAAGACTTCCGTTATGTATCCCCTGGAGGTTTTGAGGAAGCTGCACACTTTGTAGAATATTGTGAAGAAATGCATTCTGACAATTATGAATCAGCTTTCTCTGCATGGCACGCATCTTCTCGAGACTGGAAGCAGGATAAGGCTGGCAACTCACAGGGCTGGTTGCCTGTTTTAGGCGTCCTAAAGGTGCTTTTCAACATCCTGTTAAGGGGATATATTACCTAGGATGTTATTGGTGTCTGTATGTCATCATCTAGAAGTGTCTGCAATTGGTCCATGATTTGAAAATTTAACTATGGACATGCACGAACAGATGCACAAAGGAATTTCTGCCAGGACCTTTTTGTTTAGTCCAGGAGGCCCACTTGCGAAAGAGCTTTCAAAGCATGGTGTGGTGATTAAAGTGAATAATTGGCTTTTTGCTCATGGAGGCGTTTTACCTCATCATGGTGAGTTTTCTATCCACGTTTTATGTCTTTAAAAGAGTCATGGTCGTCTCGTATATATATTGGTTCGTCTCGTCTTGTGGATCCAGTTTTAATATTTATATTATATTGGTTCCATTTTTCTTTATGATGTTTCACGTTAAGCTGGATGAATTCTTGTTCGAACGTGAGTCCTCTTTCTCAAACATCTTAAAAACGAATTTGAGCAAACTGGGGCCTCTTCTAACTAGTGCAAACTTACTTGAGTTTTGACATGTTGGTAAATGATTCGTGTTGGGATATACAATGACCATGCAGTTGATTATGGACTTGAACGAATTAATCATCAAGTTAGTAAATGGATGCGTGGTGAGGGAAATTCAAGCAGAATGCCTTTTATTGCAACAAGAGGCTATGACAGCGTTGTTTGGAGCCGCTTGTATTCCAATGAGCATTTAGACAGGCCTGACGAACTAATTAAGGTTTGTGGTGGACATCTTCCGTTGAAGTTAGTTGCATTTGGATTGGATCCTTGTCTTTTCTTAAAAAAAAAAAAGAGAGAAAAATAGACAAAGAAAAGTTGTCTTTTCCCTTGTATTTAGTTGCATTTGCATTGGATCCTTAGCTCTTTTCATTAAAGAATACCGCAGCATCATATTGGGGCACTGATACTAATGAAAAAGCTGAACAGGTATGTTCAGTTCTGCAGTTGACGCTGGATGCTGCGGCCGCAAAAGGCTTGATAGTGGGTCATACTCCACAAACACTGGGGGCAAATTGGTAAGCCTGCAAGTGGAACTTCTATAAACCTTTATTTGCGCTATATAGTTCTACGTAATGCATATATATATGGATGCCTTGTTCTGGAGATAACCTCTTGTCTATTGAGATAACTTCTATCTTTAGAGATAAGTTTGCTTGTTCCTGAAATTGCCTTTCATGCATGCAGCTCTTAGAGTAGATGGTTGACGGCTTTATTGTTGAAAGTATAAGCCAATTTGGATGCTGAAGTCTAACTGGAAGAATATTATTATAACCTGTCTTTGTGTATTCCATCCATATTGTTGTTGAGTTTTACACTTATATACCTTTTTTCCTCATTCTTTCAAGTGAATGCAAAGGGAAAGTATGGCGTATTGATGTCGGGATGTCCAGTGGGGTTCTGCAGGCTGATCCTCAGGTATAATTCAGCTTTGCATCAGTATAATAACGCAATATTGAGTTCTCCACATGTTTTTTATTGTAGGTTCTTGAAATTGTAGGAGATAGAGCCCATATTTTAAGTGAAAATATTACTATATGGAACTCGGGCGCACTAAAATGATGTTTACAGGGGCTTGTGCTTTATATGTATACAGGCAAATTGCTTTGTTCGGTTTGCTTTAGGTTCTACAAGGTTCCCTAATCTATTTTTAAAAGGTTTAAGGAGTATTTGGGCATATGTATTCAATTTTGTATGATGATGATGTTAGGCAGAGTGGATTTTTGCACGGGTTTTGCCAGCTTGTGTTCCTAACTTTTGCTATGCTGCTGCCTAGTGCATAGGATATACTGTTTATGTTTACTTGTTTATCATAATGCTAAAGCGGGAGGCCCATGCAAGGGGAGTCCTGTTTAAAGTGAGGATTCTGGTGATTTAAAGTTCGGGTAATTTCATTCTGACAATTTGTTCCAGTCCTAGAGTGACACTTGTGCAACATTTTTTACCCAGAATTGTTCACTTAGTTGCATTCTAACTTCTAGTTGCATTCTCTATTCTAAATTTTGAAGTTAGTTGCATTCTAACTTCTAGTTGCATTCTAACAAAAAATTTAAAATTACGCACTTACATTCAAGTTCAAATACAGATCCAAATAGAGATTTATTAATCCAATTCCAAAATACAGATTTACTGATTCAAGAGTTCCAAAATACAGATTCAAAACGAGATAAGTTCCAAACAACAAATTACTGATCCAGAATTTTCAGCCATATTATCAAAAGACACATTTTCAGTTGCATTATCAACATGTATTTTCGAAATATCCCCTAACGCAACTCTCTGCTGCTCAACAGGGCATTTTGCTACACAATTAATTGAAAACTCGGCATATCTTCCATCCCTAAATCCTTGAGTCATTTTGCTACACAATTAATTGAAAACTCGGTATATCTTCCATCCCTAAATCCTTGAGGATGCTAGAATCAAGATTAACTCTAATTAAGCTAATGCATGCAAAAAGAAACATGTAACCATTACATGCAGACAGTTTCTACCTCCAGACGAACCAAGAACAACCTGCAATGGAAAAATGGCATCCCTAAATCCTTGAGGATGCTAGAATCAAGATTAACTCTAATTAAGCTAATGCATGCAAAAAGAAACATGTAACCATTACATGCAGACAGTTTCTACCTCCAGACGAACCAAGAACAACCTGCAATGGAAAAATGGCCGAGATTAGACACTTACTAAACAAACAGAACAAAATGCAAGTAAAGAATACAAAATACCTTGAAAGAAAGTATAGAATCCAAGATTTTAAGCGCCTGGAACACAAGAAAACCTTTTTCCACGAAAGAAATGAACTAAACTTGCAGAAGACAAAATCTTAGCAAGAAAGGAGTAAAGTGCACCAAAATAAGGTTCAAAAAATCACTATCAAAATGCACTTCAAAAAATCACTCCACATTCATCCCTAAAACTTCTAAACAGACGAATGTGCCCTTAAAATCACCAACGCCATCATCCCGAGTAGCAATCATACAAAATTTAGCCAGATCCTAGAAAAATAAGTACAAATAGATGCCTTCAACTCGTACGACGCCTAAGCACAACTCAATCGAGCCTAATCTACCACAACGCCATCATTCTGGCTAGGCGTCATCGGAATGCCATAGCCGTAGAGTTCAAATAGAGAAAGAAAGGGAAAAAGGAACAAAAATTGCCTTTTATGTCGCCACATCAGCCGAGCAGACACGTCACCGCCACGTCAAATGAAAACTACGGCACACCTTCCATGCCAGAATTGCAACAAAAAGGCAATTCTTGTATACAAACTGGATGCAACATATTGGGTTTATATTAGCCGCATAGTCTCTTATGTGCAGTATCTTGTGTGCAGCTCGTGAAATATGTGAAAAATTGTTTGGGCAAAATATGATACATTCCCTAGATGCTGAAGGGCGAGTTCTTGAGAGTTGCAGAGTGCAGAAGGAAAAAAACAAATTAATCTCGAAAGCATATTTCTTTGGCAGATGGAAGAGGTGGAACTAGCCAATCTGATAAGCCCATGTTTACAGATCGTTTTGACAAAGTAATTGGTCATGTCGATAGTAGTGTCATGGTATCTGATGCAATTACCAAAAATTATTGAAATTCTATTGAGAAAGTTAGAAGGAAGAGTGTGAAGAATTTTTTTAAGGATAGAAATGGAGTAGCTTTTGATGGCGGCCAATGTAGACGAGGACATCGCTGTGCTCGTGTCGGAGATGGAGTTAAAAAGAGTGCAGTCAGTGTTTCTGAGGAAGAGGAAAAACTGGAAAAGATAAATGATACCATAGGTAGAGTTGTTGACGAGGTTTCTTCTTTAGGGGTCCTCCTTTTTATCACCACGAGTCTCGAAAAAGAATTGAAACATCCTAGGCAAAAGACAAGAGATACAATCTTAGAATTAGTAGATATAATAACGGCTTGGATTATGATTGTTGTTGAACTGGATTTTCATGTGGTATCTTGACTCTAAGCTTAGGCAACAAATTATTATGCATATCACAGTCTTTGAAATATACCAAAAGGAACGCATGGCTACATCCAAGACTTCTTGCAATGACAAAGTTTTTATGAGAACTAAGTCTAACTAACCTGGACTTATGAGTGCCCGGGAGGTTGAAGTATCCGGCATGGTGACGGAGCTCCTCTGTGTTAATGGATGCTCCAGATTTATTACGTATGTTAAGATCAATGCATTTTTTTCGTCAGTTGGGGTGTGTTTTCCTCGGCATCAAGCTCAATATTCACAGAAGTTTCCAACTCCGGTACAAGCCCAAGTGCTCTGATCATTTTCTCTGCTTGGTCTGTAGATGCCACAGGCAATCCTGACCGTCGAATGCGCTTTATCGCGGTGCCCGAGATCGACGGTCGTCAATCATCTTCCTTCACACCTCCTAACGCAAATGCCCAAAAAACATAGGCCATCCGATTGTGAATCAGACGGATGGGATTGAAAGATTCCTCCACCCAACCACCAAAGCCAAGATTTACCCTTCGGGCAACCCAAAAATGCTAAGAATTTTTTAGAATCTCAAAACAAGAAAATAGTCGTAGTATCTTCTGAAGATTACTAAAACTATAAAAATATGGCGTTTGAGTTAAGAACATTCAATCTTTCTGGTTGACTTTTCCCATATAATGTCTTTGTATTCTCTGCTATATAACCCCTCCCATTCATGTACGGAAACTCTGAGGAAAAACCATACTTCTTTCTTACGTATACTAACAGAAGAGCCCTAAATATGAACCCCTCCCAACCATGCACATGGCATTTGGAGGGTCTTATAGGTGACTCCCCCTTGTTTTTCATATGTCATTTTTTGCTTCCCCTTTTTCCCTTTCCCCCTCTCCTTTTTTTTTTCCTTCTTTCCATTTCCCTTTTTCCATGCCCTTTTTCCCTTCCCTTTTCCTCTTCCCTTTTTCGCTTCCCTTTTCCTCCTTTCCCTCTTCCCTTTTTTCCCGTGCCTTTTTACTC
>JAANSK020276669.1:0-11255 GCA_011763485.2 Isoetes engelmannii
TACTGGAAGAAGGTTAGTAACTTGTTGGATGACATAGACACATCCTCCACAGAATTGAAGGAAGGGTGGCTGCCTAAAAGTAGGTGGACTCAAGACATAATCCCAATTTATTTGAATGATGGTTCTAAGGGCATTTTCCCGGTTGGAGTCCGTGTCGAATAAGGGGGAGTGGGTTTCTTATTAGGCTCTCGCTCCATGATGGATATACCTACCGACCTTTACATGATGGGCGTGGTCTTGGTCTTCCTAGGGCTTCCATGATCTTCCTCCTGCTCCTTCCCCCCGTGGCCTTGCCTTTCCCCTTCGGATCATCCATGTTCTTAGTCCTTTGTTCACGTGCTTCTCTTCCTTTCTCTGTCTTCTCTCCTCTCTCTGCTTCTGCTTTTCTTATTTCTTTGCTCTCTTCTCCGCACGCTCCACGTTTCTGAGATGCTTGGCCCTCTTCTCCAGTTTGGTAGTGCCCTTGTTTTTGGCCCTGTAGCGCTCGAGCTTCTGTTGACAGGCGAGGACTTGGGTGCTTTCCAATTCGAGGCGTGACATCTTCTTGGCAGTTTGTTTGGTGCGGGTCATGTGTGCAATTGCTTGAATCTGAGCTCCGACACCTCAAAAGCATCTCACAGGTCGAGTGCAAAGAAACGAAAGGGAAACCCTCATTTTGAGATGTCAAGATCCCTATTTATAGGGTTGGGGAGTTTTAGGGTTTGGCATGGGAAAATGGTGTTATCTAACTATTTGAATAATTGGTGTTTGGTAACTTTAAACACTTTAGTTCTTTAGACCATTTTTAATTTGTATACTCTCGGTGTGCACCAGGAGGGTATTAGGATTATCCTTATGGTGCTCTCGCGCACTCAAAGAGTACTGGGTCAACTTGGTTGCCGTTTGACTGTAAATATTTATATGTTGGCAATTATACGCCAATATCCTAGATTTAAACTTAATTCTAAGCTAAACTAGCTTATTCATTTTATCTTTAGACTTAATTTTCTAGGTCAAATAGGTTTGAGTACTCTCTGTGTACGCCAAGAGAGCATTAGGATTATCCTAATGGTGCTCTCGCGTACTCGGAGAGTACTCGGGGTGCTTTTGGCCAAACTTCCTAACTTAATTCTGAATTCTAGGTGAATGGTAGCTACATCTAACTATCTATTACTATCCTGGAAAAAAAAATTCTTCCCATTTTCGAGGTTCTTGCTTGGGATTTTAACTCTAAGACTGAAGTTCTAGGACAATTAATGCTATTAGATGTTGGCCAGTGCTCGATTTTGGTCAACCAGGATTATTGCTTTGATACTATTGTGAAGTCCCCTACTTGTATACGATGCTCCCATTGTATATAAACCAGAGATCCCCTCCTGCTAACCTTGCTAGCTAACAAGAGGTCGTCCACCTGATCAGACTCTTGATGGTGAGCAAGAGTCCACGTGGGAGGAATGGACGTGTCATTCATCCCGCCATCCCTTGGAATCTACTTAGCTGCGAAAGTGCATGAATGTCAGCACAATAACACATCACACAATATAACCACCACGAAGGGTGGGATCACCATAACAACATACATTATAACATAGAACATAGCATAACATCAACAAGGGGGAAATCCTACCCAAGGCTCAGACTCAGGGATGGACTGACGGCTTGGGGTCTCCAGAAATCACTTCAAGCCCATTGAAGGTGGTCTCACCACCCAAGAGTTGTCGAGCCCATACCTTAGCCACACGCAGTGCCAAGGTATTAGACCTAGACCATAATGTTCCCGGGTAGACGTTACACACCATACGGATCAACTACCAATGGACAAGTCCTCCTTGTCAGCTGGTCTGACCCCTCCACCACATCACAGGCGGGTTCCCTTGCACATATTGCAATTAGTTAGGAAGTAATGTGGCTATTCTAGAAACATCAACTAGAAGGTCCTGGATCTCTACTCCCCTTCCCAATACACAAGAGGTGCACACAGAGCAAATCGTAGATAACACGTGAACTAATATTACATATAAAGGTCTAACCTATCTATCTACAATTACATTTGTTAAGGTTTATGATCTTGGACTCTATAGGCCATCTAGAGCTAAATAAGGTGGCATTCCGGCCTAACGCCGGGCAGAAACTGGCATTGCATGACAATTCAACTACATACCAGACCCTTGGTTGGCTCTCAAACCTTTGGCGGCGTCCGTGCTACCGAATCGCTTGCGAGATGCTGAGATCGAGGAAGTGATCAATGAACTTGGGGCTCTACTGCTCGAACGAAGTCAGAATGAGTCTGGAACTGCCGCAATTTGCGCTGCTGCGGCTTTAGGGTTCCAGTCCCTTTTAGCCCATGACTTTAGGGCTAGGGTTTTTGGGGCCCAATGGCTGGTGGCCATGTGGCACGAAGGTTTATATTGGCATATCCTATGGATATGTGCAATACAATGGTCTCCACTAGTTGTACCCCATGGTACAACTCTAGCTTGGTCAAGTACATGTCGATATGTACTAGTGACGTGGTAGTATAATATAGGTATTTATATCATATATATTATCCTAGAACATCACAATTCCTCCCCTCTATTCAAACCCCAGGTTCTGGGCATCTGCGCTGCCTGCTCTACCCGGTTTGCCTGTTATAATGCATATTACTGTCTTTATGGATTTTTTGTTCGTTGATGAATAGAAGCCATTGATCAACGACATATTTCGGGTATTATGCTAGATTGATGGCCATTAACATTTTGAATGGAAATTAAAAAGAAATTTCCTATGGTCTTGATCGAACATATGGTCTTCAAACTGGATTGCCATAAAAACATAGTGTTTTTATGTAACCAATGCATTTCTAGATCATGGTTTTGTACGGAGAGCTCGACAGAACACCATACGTACTCTTCTAATGTAAAACATGGGCATCTCAAGGCCCGCTAACTTGCATAAGTTTGGGTGCTTAAAAACAAGACCATTTTCGATCTCAACCTTCAGAAAACTCGCAGCAGGGTGGGTGGGTGTGCTTGTTCACTTGATTAAGTTTTATTCAATTATGCAATTGAATGGAGCAAGACAGACACATAGAGCAACCATGTAGTGAGCCTAGCGTGTTAGCTATTTTGTCGATTGTAAGCAATAATTGATGAAGAGTTTCTGGCCCATTGCTCGGAAAGAGATATATATGTCATATATATGGGGCATTTTGTACAGATAAAATATAAAATGGGGTTTCGTGCAAAGCCAAGAGGGAAGGAGGAGTAGTTGTTGTTATGAAGGATTTGGTTAGAGTTCCGGAATTAAGGAGAGAGAAAGAATAGATGGGTGAATTACAACTTACATCTGGAGTTTCTTTGTAGTTGCTCAGTGTTTATGTAATGTTGTTTTATGTGATTACGAGAAGACTTGATTAATTTAGTTCATTACATGATTGATTAGCTTAGCATCTGCAAGATAATTTTTTATTTAACTAGCAATGATAGAATCAGGGATTGGGCATGGTAGTAGAATCTACCGATTATGGCAAATCATGATCTCATCAGGGATTGGGCATGGTAGTAGAATCTACCGATTATGGCAAATCATGATCTCAGACATGGAAAATTGGACCTAATAAGATCACAAAAGCCATAGAAAAATTAGATTTAGATCCTTGCAAGAGGCTAGAAATTAGGATAAGAAGCCTGACAAGGTCGATTTTTGTTGACCAAGTCGCTAACACAAGAAGGAAAAGGAAACCGAATACATGGATCATTGTATGGTGCATGAGTGAATATTCTCCGGGACCGGATTCCATTTTGTGGTAGTTTGGACTCGCGGTTGTGCTTGTGACTGATATCGGTCAAGGGCATTCTGACATGGGTTCTTTGTTGCTCTACATGGTTAAAAGAGGTCCTCCAATGCTGAACACGGAGTGAAAGTTGTGTACATCATGCCATGATTGACCCGAGTGGCATTATAGAACTGAAGCACTGCTTGTTCACTTGATAAGTCCTCGTGATGATATGCAATTGAATGGAGCATGACAGACACATAGAGCAACCATGTAGTGAGCCTAGCGTGTTAGCTGTTTTGTCGATTGTAAGCAATACTTAATGAAGAGTTTTTGGCCCATTGCTCGGGAAGAGATATATATGTCGTATGTATGGGGCATTTTGTACAGATAAAACATAAAATGTGGTTTCGTGCAAAGCCAAGAGGAAGGAGGAGTTGTTGTTGTTATGAAGGATTTGGTTAGAGTTCCGAAATTAAGGAGAGAGAAAGAACAGATGGGTGAATTACAACTTACATCTGGAGTTTCTTTGTAGATGCTCATGTTTATGTAATGTTGCTTTATGTGATTACAAGAAGACTTGATTAATTTAGTTTGGGAAGGAGGAGCTGTTATTGTTATGAAGGATTTGGTTAGAGTTTCGGAATTAAGGAGAGAGAAAGAATAGATGGATGAATTACAACTTACATCTGGAGTTTCTTTGTAGATTCTCAGTGTTTATGTAATGTTGCTTTATGTGATTACGAGAAGACTTGATTAATTTAGTTCATTACATGATTGATTAGCTTAGCATCTGCAAGATAATTTTTTGTTTAACTAGCAGTGACAGAATCAGGGATTGGGTATGGTGGTAGAATCTATCGATTATGGCAAATCATGATCTCAGACATGGAAAATTGGACCTAATAAGATCACAAAAGCCGTAGAAAAAATGGATTTACAGCCTTGCAAGAGGCTAGAAATTAGGATAAGAAGCCTGATAAGGCCGATTCTTGTTGACCAAGCCGCTAACACAAGAAGGAAAAGGAAACCGAATACATGGATCATAGTTTGGACTCGCGGTTGTGCTTGTGACTGATATCGGTCAAAGGCATTCTGACATGGGTTCTTTGTCGCTCTACATGGTTAAAAGAGGTCCTCCAATGCTGAACACAGAGTGAAAGTTGTGTACCGCATGCCATGATCGACCCGAATGGCATTATAGAACTGAAGCACTGCATGCTTTTGATGGTTCTGGAATGATGAGGCATTTTGAATACTATGACGACCATATGAATATTCATACTATACAAGCATTATACTCATATGTACAAAAGATGGTCGTCACACAAATGTAAAAAGATAGTTGCACAAGACAGGGTTTGAACTTGCAACCTTTTTATTGCAAGCAAGACACTTTTACCAAATACGCTACAAATACTTATTGAAAACATTCCCTTGCATCTTCTTCATATGTGGAGCTATTTCTAGGAGGTAGAACATTCCAGAACCTACATGCATGCGGGACACTTGACATGATCTCGTCTATGTGATGTGATCTGGACCATTGGACTAGAAATATATAGAGGCACCTCATTCTTGTCGAACCATTCCGGTTCAAGTCTTGAGCCTTCTAGGCATCTGTCTTATGTTCTTGCATGCCTTCAGACTATTATATTCTTCATTCTTCCTTGTATATCGGATTCTTCACATAGTTCTCGCGTATTTCTTGCCTATTTTCCACGCATTTTCCCGTGTTTTCCCGTAGGTTCATGACAGTCTGCTTTGATCCTAAGCATTCCTTTTTCCATATTTGGTGTTTTTCCCCCATGGAGGAGATTTCAGCCGTATTATAGCAAGTGCAGCAGCTGGTTCAAGTATGTCAGCAATTACAGCTAGACAATAAGGAGCTTAGAGAACGAGTAGCATCTCATGAGTCAGCCTCCTGGGAGGAGGCCTTCAGAGCCTAAGATTAGTCTGCTAAAGAAATTTTATGGCACTAGATTCAAGCTTCGAGATTCTTTGGATCAGATCCAATTAGTTGATCTAGTTGGCTCTCTACTTTCAGGGCCAGGTTCCAGTTGGTTTCCCCCCTTGCTGAAGAGGCAGGCTCCGAGTTTGAGAATGTTGCCTTGTTCACTGCGGAACTTGATGCGTGTTTTGGAGGCAACGATCAGCAGTGCACAACAATTAATAAGCTTGGAAAACTCAGGAAAGTTTCTTGTCCGGCTTCAATTTATGCTTCTGAGTTCCATCAAAGTGCCATAGACACGGCCTGGAATGATGTGCCCCCTCGGGACTGTTTTGAAAGAGGGCTCCACGAGGATGTGAAAGATATGTTGCTGACTACCATAACCTTGGATGAAGCTATCAAGTTTGTGATTCGTTGTGATAACCGTCTTTTTTGACGTAGGAAAGAAAGAGAGAATTAGTCTGTTTCTCTAATTTGCAAGCTCTAGTAATCATAGCACCTTCTGCACCGCCCATCATCTCTAACTCGAATGGCTCGATGCCTATGAAGATTGATCGTGTGGTTCGAGGGCCCTTGTTTGCAGCCGAGAAGAAGTGCAGAAGAGAAGCTAACTTCTATCTCTATTCCGGTGGAGTTGGCCATATTGCTCATGGATGTCCTGTTAAGCACCCAAGCCAATCAGAAAACTCCAGGGACTAGTCTGACTAGTAGGAGTCTCAGACTCCTCCCACATGTAATAAAGAGTTTATTCCATTTGATAAGGAAAGTAAGGAGTTTTTTATTTCTCTATCTTTGGAGTTGGAGATTGGGAGGTTAAATGCATTGGTGCAACTTGATACTTGTGCAAATGCTTGCTTTATGGATAGTGTGTTCACTTTTAAGCATGTCATGTGATGTTTCCTGCTCGTATACAATGCTCCCATTGTATAAAGGTCTGGATGTGGCAGATAACCGTGTTCTCCGAGAAGCTCAATGTTGCATTGCTAAATCGTATCACTGTTCTTCACTTGCCCCTTGTAAGAGGCGATTGATCTTTGAGGACTATTTGGATGTGCGCTCTTATGCTTAGACGGGTTGCTTCAGTGGTCTAATGCAGGTCTGAATTACATTGAGAATCTAAGAGTAGGAGAGAACTGGCTTACATGGGCTGAAGTCAAAGGTAAAACCAAAGGGTCTGAGCTTGATAAGAAGATCTATCAGACTATTATGGGAGTGTTAGGATCAATCCAGGATTAAGCTTGCAATCACTGGAATTATAATAAGGAGTTTTACACAGTCAAAACCATATATGAAGCTCTTCTGGAATCTCATCCCTCTAAAGCTTGCAATTTATGGCAGTGTGAGGAAAAGCACTTTGATGGCATATGTGCCAAAGGATGGAAATGTTATGGGGCTTCCAAAATGATTATCTTTAGATGGTTAATCATGCATCAAAGATTGGCTACAAATAAAGCTAGAGCTAAGTATGACAGAACTGTATCCCCATTTTGCCCTCTGGGTTGTGGGGCTGAGGAAACATCTAATCATGTTTTCCTCTGCCCCAAGATTTCTGATTTCTGGACATGGCTGTCCCAAGTGAACAAGGGGTATCCTACCAATATGCTAGACTTCTTGAATGCGGATTCCCGAGTTCTCAATTCTATCAAGTCCTTGGTGTGCAGGATTGCAGGAAAACACAGGAATCTTGTGGCCTTTGAGCATAAAGCCCCAAACATTATATGGTTGAAATCCTGTTTTTTGGAGGGCTTGCAGGCTATGGCTGTGGCTGCGATAAATATGACAAAGCATGGGATGGAATAGGCAAATTTGCAGGCCTATTCAATTTCTTCGTTGTATCACTAACAAAATTTGATGGTTTACTTCACAGAAGGAATGAAGAGGCTGATCAAGCAGGGGGCTCCGAGTAAGATGATGGCTGTAGCAAATCTTGATGAGGAATTCCACTTTATTCAGCTGAAGCAGGAGGTCATTCATGCAATGGCTCTCAAGGTGCTGCTGAATGCTGAATATGTTTGGGTGCAACACTGTGGCTGACCTCACTATGCAGGATCTCCTTGATGCTGCTTGACTCGAACAGATCTGAGGATGCCTTCTTTTTGAAGGCCTTAAAGTTATATCAGTTGTATAAGCTAATTTTGGACCACCCGTTATTTCTGGCATGTCCCTTTAGCATGTATCTTTTTCTCTCTCTATTTTATAAAGAGAGAGTTTTTTGAGGTGCCTCCCTAACCATAGGGACCCTCCTTTTCCATGTGATTGTATCCCTCCCTATGGAGAATACATCACCTATTATGTATCTTTTATCCTAAATGAATAGAAAAAACAACCTTGCCCTCAAAAAAAAAAAAAAAAAAAACTAGCAGAAATGTAGGGTTAGGGAGAGGGAAGGTTGGGTTCGCAAAGAAGAATTTGGAAGTTTATAGAATTTGAGATGTGTTGTTTTTCTATAAATTAAGTTGGCGAGCCTTGTAAAGCAAAATAGACAGTATTGTGCATCCAAAGCTTAAAGAGGGTTGAGTGAACCATCTAGATCCACTTGGGAACTATAGAATATGCTATCTAGGTTATGAAGCTTTTGACCATGTGAGAAAATGTGAGTCACAAGAGTGTTTTGTGTCTTTAGGAGTATGTGTTTTTTGAAGGATTACAATGGTGAATTGAAAGTGTGTAGTTGATGG
Organism: Isoetes engelmannii; assembly: GCA_011763485.2. Lineage (NCBI taxonomy): Eukaryota > Viridiplantae > Streptophyta > Lycopodiopsida > Isoetales > Isoetaceae > Isoetes > Isoetes engelmannii. Next base: position 8,366 of record JAANSK020276669.1, read on the forward strand.
AAGGATTGATGAAGGTAGAAGATTTTGGTGTGGTAAAATGACTAACAATAGCATTTTTTTGCAGTATGTACCTGTATCATATTACATGGCCGTCTACTAAGAGGGTCATCCTTGCGCAAGGGTCGAGGGTATCTAACTGCTAAATAATTTTATCCTTTCTAATCTATATGTCTTTTCACACAAGGGTTCATCTGGGATAGGCATATTCGAAGTTGTGCTTTCCTTTGAGCCATAAAAAGTGATCCTCGTTTGTGGGTTATGCTCCCACAAGCAAATAAAAAACATACTCAAAGTTTTCAAGCAGATGCTTAATGATGTCGATTTCATAAATGTATTATAGATAAGAGGGGGCTCTCGCTCGCCCCTTGTGTGAATATCCACCAACAAGAAAGGGAGTTTTAGGGGGATTTGGATTTATTCATATGGGGTTATAATTTACAAACGTGGTTGTGTTCTTTTTGAAAGAAAGCCAGGCCCCTTTAGAACTAAAACAAAAAGAAAAACTGGAACAATGATAATAAAGAAGCAACTTTAATGATCTAAAACCAAAACAAAGCACATGTATGTCGGTTTTGATATTATTGTGGTAATTGAGCTTTATTAGTTTAGAATCCAACTATGCTATGTGAAATTCCAATTGTCAAGGTTTTAAATCAAAGCAATTTACTGCAAAACAAGTATGTAAGTGGATCTACTGATGAATATTAAATAGAAGATTTACTATCCTCTTGTCATCTTGAACATAGCCTTTTGGACTTGTGACTATCCTCTTGTCATCTTGAACATAGCCTTTTGGATTTGTAGAGTATATTCAACCGTATATTTTGAGATATGTAACCACCATCAGTTAAATCTAGTCTCCACCATCAGTTAAATCTAGTCTCCAACTAGCAATGGAAACACCAGAGCATACCTAAGGAAAGGCATTGGTGGTAAAACAAACATTGCCCGAGAATCAAAAGTGATACGAAGTCAAATACCAATTGTAAAAAGAAAAAATACAAGTGAAGAAACTTTTATAATGAACCGAAAAAAGGAAAAATGACATAATACGAGATATATTTAAATGAAATGGAGCAAGCTTCTATTTCTACTTCTAGGAAAAGTTCCTGCTTTGACCCGTATTGAAACTCTAGTTTTTCATCAAGAATGGGGAACCCCAGAATGAGGGCTATGGCAGAAGAACTCCGTATAAATATGAAGCCGCTTTTTGTCATTAGAATATTTTGAATCTCAGATAAGAAGGCAACATGCATCTTCCATTTGTCAGTAGTTCTAGAATGTGATGTATTCATAGAACATACAAAATGCCCGGGACAAAATTTCAAGTTCTAGCTCCATTTGTTTGCATCTAGTGCACTCATAATCAAACTGGAAAAGAAGAAGAGAGGAAGCTTTATTAAGGAGCCAAAGTAGTATGGCATTAAAGGCTACTATGAACCATGGTTTGATTTCTTTCTAGCAAATAAACATTTGAAACAACTAATGGACTCATGCTATTTTTGTACGAGGTATAGACTATTGCTTTGGGTAGATGAATGTAGAAGGCTTTTGTATGGTGAAACAACTAGGAATGGCAATGTGGGTTTCACATAGTCTCCACTTAATAAGCCTTCCATTGAAATTCGACACCATATCTGCAAGTCCAAAACATTGCAGGTAAGAAATAAATGCAACAAAAAACCACTTAATTAAAACCACTTAATTCATGCAGCTTATCCATGTAAGCAACTTTTGCACATAAACATTGCACATATTATAAAAATGATTAGTGCCCGGGGAATTAAGAAAAAATGCTTTGCGTACAGAACTAGTAGCTATGATCTTCAAGTCCGTTCTGCTAAATCACATCCATAAACAATGGCGTTTTGGTCTGCTCTACAATGGATCAAGCACTACAAAGATAATACCACAACTTTGAAATCTAACAATTCGACCATCTAAAATGTTACTTGTTCTTTCATTGCCCCTGAAGGTCATGCAACAAGGATTCAATTAATTTATCATCCTACTTTTAATTGCTAAGGAATGCTTATTTCATGTCAATTTTGACAAATTACATGCTAAGCAATCTTCAAATATTCTTCATATCCTTGTTAATAAATGTTGCATGGATTGAAGCTTCTTGCATGGATACCCAAGTTTGATCTATATGTATGCTCAAAAGCATTGGAGTAAACCACTCCTTCTCATGAATATAATTATTGTCCTCGGATGCTAGAAAGGTTAAGACACAAATTTATTCCAAGCTAAGACAACCGACATCGGTAGAGGAAGAACTGGACTGCCCATGCCACATCTAACCTCCAGACAATGAAAGGCATCTCCCAACTTCAATTCTAGAAACTCCTTAACTAAAAGCTCCAGTTCCAAAGTCCAGAAATCCCAGATTCTGCGGCACATAGGCCCCAAAATGTGCAACAGATGCATGCAAATTCAGGTAAGCAAATGTGAAAGGGCCCCATAGAATGGGTTCAGCTCTCTCCAAGTATTTGCATCTCCGCTCTACCTTTTAACTGCAAATCTACCATGTTTTCTGGTTCGCTTGAATATTTTGGCATCAAATTATCCTAAACCATAGATCTTAGACTGCACAAAGAATGTTGCTGCACACCACGAACATGGTCTCCATTAAGAACTTAACGTTAACAATATTTGTGAATGTAGAAGGAAAAACTAAACAGATGATTGCTTTCAACAGAGATAAAAAAATTCAAATTTATAATGCAAGATGGCGATGTATGCTGCAACATCGAGTCTATTAACAATATCTTGCAAAATAACAGGGGGTTACTTTTTTTATTTTTGTACGCTTTTCACATGGTTTTTCTATGATTTCGTTGATGTATTCATGCAGGTGTACTAAATAGTATTTCTAGAGTGCACCCTT